>JAUPTC010000272.1:0-65014 GCA_030762895.1 Sophora flavescens
AGAAAATCCTAATTGAAAGCCTAAACCTAATTTTAACCCTAAACCTAATTCAAAGCCTAAACCTAATTTTACTTAAAATCTAATTTTGATCCTAAACCCTAAATTTATACCAAAACCCTAATTGAACCCTTTTTTTCCAAAAACCTAAATTTAACCTAGAACCTAATTTTAATCCAAACCCTAAATTTTGACCCCTAAATTTACAGAACCTAAATTTGACCATAACCTAATTTAGACCCAAAACCCTATTTCTAATCTATTTTTGTCCCAAAACCCTATTTTTTTTGAAAACCCAAATTCAAACCTAAACCCTAATTTTGACCCAAGCCCGAATTTGGACCAAACCCAAATTTGGACCCAAAATAACCCAAAGCTTTAATTTTGACCCAAACCTAATTTGACCCAAAAACCTAATTACGGCCCAAAACCCTAATTAGATCCAAAACTTATTCGAACCCTATTTTTGACCCAAAACCCATTTGACCCGGAACCCTTTTTTGCCATATCCTAATTTTAGCAAAACCTAAATTCTAATCCTATTTTGACCCAAAACCCTATTTTAACTCAAAAACCAAATTCAAACCAAAAACCCAAAATAAGAACCAAAACCCTAATTCAAACCCGAAACACTAATATTGACCCAAAAAAATCTTGACCCAAAACCCAAATTATAACCCCAAAGCCCTAATTTTGACCCAAAACCCTATTCGACCCAAAACCCTAATTTCGACAAAAACCTTATTTAAACCAAAATCCTAATTGAAAGCCTAAACCCTAATTCAAAGCCTAAACCCTAATTGTGACCCAAAATCCTAATTTTGATCCTAAACCCTAAATTTGAACCAAAACCCTAAAATTAACCCAGAACCCTAAATTTGACCAATAACCCTAATTCTAACCCTATATTTGTCCCAAAACTCTTTTTTTAACTCAAAACTCAGAGCCCTAATTTAGACCCAAAACCCTAATTCTAACCCGATTTTTGCCCCAAAATCCAATATTTTTTACTCAAAACCCTAATTTTGACCCAAAACCCTAATTTGGACCCAAAACCTAAATTTTGATCCAAAATAACCCAAAACCCTAATTCTGACCCCAAAACCCTAATACGAACCCTATTTTTGTCCCAAGACCTAAATTTAACCAGAACCCTAATTTTGACCCAAAACCTAATTTCGACACAAATTTTGACCCAAAAAAACCCAAAACCTAATTTGACCCAAAACCCCAATTCGACCCAAAACCTAATTTTGCCAAAACCTAATTCGATCCAAAACCTAATTCGAACCCTATTTTTGACCCAAAACCCATTTGACCCAAACCAGTATTTTTGACAGTAATCCCTAATTTTTAACGCAAAAACCTAATTCCAATCATTTTCAGAATGACCCAAAACCTAATTCAAACCAAACCCTAATTTTGACCCAAAATCAAATTGACCAAAACCCAAATTATAACCCAAAACCCTAATTCGACAAAAAACCCTATTTTTAAAAGAAAATCCTAATTGAAAGCCTAAACCCTAATTTTAACCTAAACCCTAATTCAAAGCCTAAACCTAATTTTCACCCAAAATCCTAATTTTGATCCTAAACCCTAAATTTATACCAAAACCTAATTCGAACCCTTTTTTGTCCAAAAACCTAAATTTAACCAAAAACCTAATTTTAATCCAACCCTAAATTTTGACCCTAAATTTAACTTAACCCTAAATTTGACCAATAACCTAATTTAGACCCAAAACCCTATTTCTAACCCTATTTTGTCCCAAAACCCTATTTTTTTTGAAAACCCAAATTCAAACCCTAACCCTAATTTTGACCGAAACCAAATTTTGACCCAAAATAACCCAAAGTTTATTTTGACCCAAAACCTAATTTTGACCCAAAACCTAATTTGGCGCAAAACCTAATTTTGATCCAAAACCCTTCGACCCTATTTTTAACCCAAAACCCATTTGACCCAAAACCCTTTTTACCCACCCTAATTTTAACCAAAACCTAAATTCTAATCCTATTTTTGACCCAAAACCCTATTTTTAACTCAAAACCAAATTCAAACCCAAAACCCTAAATTTGACCCAAAACCTAATTCAAACCCAAAACCCTAATTACCCAAATCAAATTTTACCCAAACCCAAATTATAACCCACAGCCCTAATTTTGACCCAAAACCCAACTCTGACCCAAAACCCTAATTCTGACAAAAAACCTTATTTTAAACCCAAAATCCTAATTGAAAGCCTAAACCGTAATTCAAAGCCTAAACCCTAATTTTGACCCAAAATCCTAATTTTGATCCTAAACCCTAAATTTGAAACAAAACGCTAAATTTAACCCAGAACCCTAAATTTGACCAATAACCCTAATTCTAACCCTATTTTTGTCACAAAACCCTTTTTAACTCAAACCCGACCACCTAATTTTCACCCAAAACCCAAAATTTTGACCCCAAACCCAAATTAACCAAACCTAATTTAGACCCAAAACCCTAATTCTAACCTAACCTAATTTTTACCCCAAAAACCAATATTTTTACCCAAAACCCTAATTTTGACCCAAAACCTAATTTGGACCCAAAACCAAATTTTGACCCAAAATAACCCAAAACCCAATTTAGACCCCAAAACCTAATTCGAACCCTATTTTTGTCCCAAAACCTAAATTTAACCTAAACCTAATTTTGACCCAAAACCTAATTTGGACCTAAAACCAAATTTCGACCCAAAAAACCCAAAACCCTAACTGACCCAAAACCTAATTTCGACCCAAAACCCTAATCGGCCCAAAACCCTAATTCCAATCCAAAACCTAATCGAACCCTATTTTTGACCCAAAACCCATTTTGACCCAACACCCTATTTTTAACCCTAACCCTAATTTTACCCAAAACCTAATTCTAACCATTTACCCAAAAAATTTTGACCCAAAACCTAATTCAAACCAAACCCTAATTTTGACCCAAAACCTAAATTTTAACCCAAAACCCAAATTTTAACCCAAAACCCTAATTTTGACACAAAACCCATTTAAACCCTAATTGAACCTAAACCCAATTTTAACCCTAAACCCTAATTCAACCTAAACCCTAATTTTGACCCAAACCCTAATTTTGATCCTAAACCCTAAATTTATACCAAAACCCTAATTCTAACCCTTTTTTGTCCCAAACCCTTACCCTAAATTTAACCCAAAACCTAATTTAATCCAAAACCCTAAATTTTAAACCCTAAATTTAACCAAAACCCTAAATTTGACCAAAACCTAATTTTGACCCAAAACCCAAATTTAACCCAACCTATTTTTGTCCCAAAACCCTAATTTTAACTGAAAACCCTAAATTCAAACCAAACCCTAATTTTGACCCAAAACCTATTTTGACCCAAAACCTAATCTGACCCAAAATAACCCCAAGCTTTTTTTAACCCAAAGCCTAATTTCGACCCCAAAACCCTAATTGACCCCAAAACCTAATTTTGATCCAAAACCCTAATTTTCCAAAACCCTATTTTTGACCCAAAACCCATTTGACCCAGAACCCTATTTATAAAATCCCTAATTTTAAACCTAAAAACCTAAATTCTAACCCTATTTTTGACCCAAAACCCTATTTTTAACTCAAAACCAAATTCAAACCCAAAACCCTAATTTTGACCCAAAAAAAACCTAATTTACCCAAAAAATTTTGACCCAAACCCAATTTTTAACCAAGCCTAATTTTGAAAAAACCTATTCGACCCAAACCCTAATTCCAACCAAAAACCCTATTTTAAACCCAAAATCCTAATTGAAACCTAAACCCTAATTCAAAGCCTAAACCCTAATTTTAACCAAAACCCTAATTTTAATCCTAAACCCTAAATTTGACCAAAACCTAATTTTAACCAAACCCTAAATTTGACCAAAAACCTAATTCTAACCCTATTTTTATCCCAAAACCCTATTTTAACCCAAACCTAATTTTAACCACCTAATTTTCACCCTAAACCCAAATTTAACCCAAAACCCTAAATTCTAACCCTAATTTAGACCCAAAACCCTAATTCTAACCTATTTTATCCCAAAAACCTATTTTTACTCCCAAAACCCTAATTTAGACCCAAAACCTAATTTGGACCCAAAACCTAAATTTTAACCCAAAATAACCCAAAACCCTAATTTAACCCCAAAACCCTAATTTACCAAACCCTAATTTTGTCCCAAAACCCTAAATTCAAACCCAAACCCTAATTTTGACCCAAAACCTAATTTGGACCCAAACCAAATTTTGACCAAAATAACCCAAAACCCTAATTTTGACCCAAAACCTAATTCACCCAAAAACCTAATTACCCAAAACCCTAATTCTTTCCAAACCCTAATTAACCTATTTTGACCCAAAACCTATTTGACCCAAAACCTATTTTTTAAAATCCTAATTTTTACCCAAAACCTAATTCTAACCTAAATTTTGACCCAACCCTTTTACAAACCTAATTCAAACCCAAAACCTAATTTTGACCCAAAATAATTTTAACCCAAAACCCAAATTATAACCCAAAACCCTAATTCGACCAAAACCCTAATTTAACACAAAACCTAATTAACCTAAACCCTAATTTTAACCCTAAACCCTAATTCAAAGCCTAAACCTAATTTTGACCCAAAATCCTAATTTTGATCCTAAACCCTAAATTTAAACCAAAACCCTAATTCTAACCCTTTTTGTCCAAAACCCTAAATTTAACCTAAACCCTAATTTTAATCCAAACCCTAAATTTTGACCCAAAACCTAAATTTAACCAGAACCTAATTTGACCAAACCACAACCCAATAACCCTAATTTAGACCCAAAACCCTAATTCTAACCCTATTTTTGTCCCAAACCTAATTTTTTTAAAAACTAATTTACCAAAACCCTAATTTGACCCAAATAATTTTGACCAAAATAACCCAAACTAATTTTGACCCAAAACCTAATTTCGACCCAAAACCCTAATTAACCCAAACCTAATACGACCAAAACCCTAATTCAACCCTAATTTTGACCCAAAACCCTAATTTGACCCAAACCTTTTTGACCCTAACCTATTTTTAACCCAAAACCTAAATTCTAACCATTTTGACCCAAAACCCTAATTTTAACCAAAACCAAATTCAAACCCAAAACCCAAATTTGACCCAAACCCTAATTCAAACCCAAACCCTAATTTTAACCCAAAACCTAATTTTGACCCAAAACCCTAAATTAAAAAACCCTAATTTTACCCAAAACCCTAAATTTCGACCCAAAACCCTAATTTAAAACCAATTTGACCCAACCTAATTACCAACCCACCTATCCCAAAACCCTAATTTTGACCAAAACCCTAATTTTGATCCTAAACCTAAATTTGAACCAAAACCCTAAATTTAACCAAACCCTAAATTTGACCAATAACCCTAATTCTAACCTATTTAATCCCAAACCCTTAACCAAAACCCTAATTTTGACCCAAAACCCTAAATTTGACCCAAACCTAATTCTAACCCTAATTTTGACCAAAACCTAATTTTACCCAAACCTAAATTTACCAACCCTAATTTTGACCCAAAACCAATATTTTCCAAAACCCTAATTTTAACCCAAAACCATTTTGACCCAAAACCCTAATTTTGAAAACAATTAACCCAAACCCTATTTTTGACCCCAAACCCTTTAACCTTTTTAACCCAAACCTAATTTTAACCCTAAACCCTAATTTTACCAAAACCCTAATTTTGACCCAAACCCAAATTTTGACCAAAAAACCCAAAACCCTAATTTTGACCCAAAACCTAATTCTGACCCAAAACCCTAATTACAAAACCTAATTCGATCCAAAACCCTAATTCAACCTATTTGACCCAAAACCCATTTGACCACCGTATTTTTGACTAATCCCTAATTTTAAGCAAAACCTAATTCTAACCTTTTTTTGACCAAACCCATTTTGACCCAAAACCTAATTCAAACCCAAACCTAATTTTGACCCAAAACCTAAATTTTGACCAAAACCCAAATTATAACCCAAAACCCTAATTTGACAAAACCCTATTTTAAAAGAAAATCCTAATTGAAACCTAAACCCTAATTTTAACCCTAAACCTAATTCAAAGCCTAAACCTAATTTTGACCCAAAATCCTAATTTTGATCCTAAACCCTAAATTTATACCAAAACCCTAATTCGAACCCTTTTTTGTCCAAAAACCTAAATTTAACCAGAACCCTAATTTTAATCCAAACCCTAAATTTTGACCACCTAAATTTAACCAACCCTAAATTTGACCAATAACCCTAATTTAGACCCCAAAACCCTATTTCTAACCTATTTTTGTCCCCAAAACCCTATTTTTTCAAAACCCAAATTCAAACCTAAACCCTAATTTTGACCAAACCATTTGGACAATTTTGACCCAAAATAACCAAAGCCTAATTTTGACCCAAACCCTAATTACCAAAACCCTAATCCCAAAACCCTAATTTGATCCAAAACCCTTATTGAACCCTATTTTTGACCCAAAACCCATTTGACCAGAACCCTTTTTGACCTTATCCCTAATTTTTAACCCAAAACCTAAATTCTAATCCTATTTTTGACCAAAACCCTATTTTAACTCAAAACCAAATTCAAACCCAAACCTAAATTTGACCCAAAACCTAATTCAAACCCAAAACCCTAATTTTGACCCAAAATCTAAATTTGACCAAAACCCAAATTATAACAACCCTAATTTTGACCCAAAACCTAATTCACCCAAAACCCTAATTAAACCAAAACCTTATTTTAAACCCAAAATCCTAATTGAAAGCCTAAACCCTAATTCAAAGCCTAAACCTAATTTTGACCCAAAATCCTAATTTTGATCCTAAACCCTAAATTTTAACCAAACCTAAATTTAAACCCAAAACCCTAAATTTGACCAATAACCCTAATTCTAACCTATTTTTGTCCCAAAACCCTTTTTTAACTAACTCCTAATTTTACCCAAAACCCAATTTGACCCAAAACCCAATCTAACCCTAATTTAGACCCAAAACCTAATTCTAACCCAACTATTTTTACTCAAAACCATTTTGACCCAAAACCCTAATTTGGACCCAAACCAATGACAAAATACCAAAACCCAATTTTGACCCAAAACCTAATCTAACCTATTTTGCCCAAACCTAAATTTAACAAAACCTAATTTACCAAACCTAATTTGACCAAAAAAAACCCAAAACCTAATTTGACCCAAACCTAATTTGACCCAAAAACCTAATTCAAACCCTAATTAAACCAACCCAAAACCCTAATTAACCCTATTTTGACCCAAAACCCATTTGACCCACTATTTTTTAGTAATCCCTAATTTTAACAAACCTTAACTCTAATCTTTTTACCCAAAACCCAATACCCAAACCCTAATTCAAACCAAAAACCTAATTTTGACCCAAAATAAATTTTGACCCAAAACCCAAATTATAACCCAAAACCCTAATACGACAAAAAACCCTATTTTAAACCCAAAATCCTAATTGAAAGCCTAAACCCTAATTTTAACCCTAAACCCTAATTCAAAGCCGAAACCCTAATTTTGACCCAAAATCCTAATTTTGATCCTAAACCCTAAATTTGAACAAAACCCTAATTCGAACCTCATTTTTGTCCCAAAACCATAAATTTAACCCAGAACCCTAATTTTAATCCAAACCCCTAAATTTAACCCAGAACCCTAAATTTGAACAATAAACCTAATTTAGACCCAAATATCCTATTTCTAACCATATTTTTGTCCCAAATCCCTATTTTTTTACTGAAAACCCAAATTCAAACCCTAAACCTAATTTTGACCAATTTGGACCCAAATTTTGACCCAAAATAACCCAAAGCCCTAATTTTGACCCAAAACCTAATTCGACCCAAAAACCCTAATTACGCAAAACCCTAATTCGATCCAAAACCCTTATTCGAACCCTATTTTTGACCCAAAACCCATTTGACCAGAACCTTTTTGACCCTTATCCTAATTTTTAGCATAAAACCTAAATTCTAACCCTATTTTGACCCAAAACCCTATTTTTAACTCAAAAACCAAATTCAAACCCAAACCCTAAATTTGACCCAAAACCCTAATTCAAACCAAAACCCTAATTTTGACCCAAAATCAAATTTTGACCCAAAACCCAAATTATAACCAGAGCCTAATTTTAACCCAAAACCTAATTCGACCCAAAACCTAATTTTGACAAAAACCTATTTTAAACCCAAAATCCTAATTTAAAGCCTAAACCCTAATTTAAGCCTAAACCCTAATTTTGACCCAAAATCCTAATTTTGATCCTAAACCCTAAATTTGAACCAAAACCCTAAATTTAACCCAAACCCTAAATTTGACCAATAACCCTAATTCTAACCTATTTTTGTCCCAAAACCCTTTTTTAACTCAAAACCCATCCTAATTTTCACCCAAAATTTGACCCCAAAACCCAAATTCTAACCTAATTTAGACCCAAAACCCTAATTCTAACCTATTTTCCCCAAAAACCATATTTTTACTCAAAACCCTAATTTTGACCCAAACCTAATTTGACCCAAAACCTAAATTTTGACCCAAAATAACCCAAAACCCAAATGACCCAAAACCTAATCCGAACCCTATTTTTGTCCCAAGACCTAAATTTAACCCAAAACCTAATTTTAACCCAAAACCTAATTTGGACCAACAAAAGACCCAAAATAACCCAAAACCTAATTTTGACCCAAAACCTAATTCGACCCAAAACCTAATTAAATAGACCCAAACCCAATTAAACCTAATTTAACCAAACCCTATTTTTGACCCTAAACCAATTTACCCAAAACCTAATTTAACCCTATTAAAAACCCTAATTTAACCTAACAAACCTAATTTAACCCAAAACCTAATTCAACCAAAACCTAATTTTACCCAAAACCTAAATTTTGACCAAAACCAAATTTAACCCAAAACCTAATTTAACCAAAACCCTATTTTACCCAAAAACCTAATTTAACCTAAACCCTAATTTAACCAAAACCAATTCAAACCTAAACCTAATTTTGACCCAAATCCTAATTTTGATCCTAAACCTAAATTTAAACCAAAACCTAATTAACCCTTTTGTCCCAAAACCTAAATTTAACCCAAACCTAATTTTAATCCAAACCCTAAATTTTACCAACCTAAATTTAACCCAACCTAAATTTACCAAAACCCTAATTTAGACCCAAAACCCTAATTAACCTATTTCCCAAAACCTTTTTTAAACCAAATAAACCAAACCCTAATTTTGACCCAAAACCAAATTTGACCCAAACCAAATTTTAACCAAACCTAATTTAACCCAAACCATTCACCTATTTTGACCCAAAACCCTAATTTGACCCAAAACCTAATTTAGACCCAAAATAATTTGACCCAAAACTAATAACCCTATTTTGACCCAAAACCATTAAACCCTTTACCTAACCCTAATTTTAACAAACCTAAATTCTAAACCAGACCCAAAACCTAATTTAAACCAAACCAAAACCAATTAACCAAAACCTAAATTTGACCCAAAACCCTAATTAACAAACCTAATTTGACCCAAACCTAAATTTACCAAAACCCAAATTATAACCAAAACCTAATTTTACCAAAACCTAATTTGACCCAAACCTAATACCCAAAACCTAATTTAAACCCAAAACCCTAATTAAACCTAAACCTAATTAACCTAAACCTAATTTTACCCAAAACCTAATTTTGACCCTAAACCCTAAATTTGAACCAAAACCCTAAATTTAACCCAAACCTAAATTTGACCAAAACCCTAATTCTAACCTATTTTGACCCAAAACCTTTTTAACTCAAAACCTAAAACCAAACCTAATTTTACCCAAAACCAATTTGACCCAAAACAAATTAACCTAATTTAGACCCAAAACCTAATTTAACCTATTTTGAACATTTACAAAACCTAATTGAAACCAATTTGACCCAAAAAATTTTGACCCAAAACCCAAACACAAACCAACACCAAAACCCTATTTTTTCCCAAACCCTAAATTTAACCCAAACCTAATTTTAACCCAAAACCTAATTTTGACCAAACTTTGACCAATAACCCAAAACCTAATTTACCCAAAACCCTAACTGACCCAAAACCCTAATTTCCCAAAATCCTAATTTGATCCAAAACCTACGAACCTATTTTGACCCAAAACCCATTGACCATATTTTTGTACTAATCCCTAATTTTAACGCAAAACCTTAATTCTAATCTTTTTGACCCAAATTTTACCCAAAACCTAATTCAAACCCAACCCTAATTTTACCCAAAATAAATTTTACCCAAAACCCAAATTATAACCCAAAACCCTAATTAGACAAAAACCCTATTTTAAAAGAAAATCCTAATTGAAAGCCTAAACCCTAATTTTAACCTAAACCCTAATTCAAAGCCTAAACCTAATTTTCACCCAAAATCCTAATTTTGATCCTAAACCTAAATTTATACCAAAACCCTAATGAACCCTTTTGTCCAAAACCTAAATTTAACCCAGAACCTAATTTTAATCCAACCCCTAAATTTTGACACCCTAAATTTAACCAGAACCTAAATTTGACCAATAACCTAATTTAGACCCAAAAACCTATTTCTAACCCTATTTTTGTCCCAAAACCCTATTTTCCCCGAAAACCCAAATTCAAACCTAAACCCTAATTTTGACAAATTTGGACAAAATTTTGACCCAAAATAACCCAAAGCTTTAATTTTGACCCAAAACCTAATTCGACCAAAACCCTAATTAGCGCAAAACCCTAATCCGTCCAAAACCCTTATTGAACCCTATTTTGACCCAACCTGACGGAACCCTTTTTGACCTATCCTAATTTTAACCAAAACCTAAATTCTAATCTATTACCAAACCTTTTTAACTCAAAACCAAATACCTAAATTTGACCAAAACCTAATTCAAACCAAAACCTAATTTTACCAAAATCAAATTTTGACCCAAAACCCAAATTATAACAGCCTAATTTTGACCCAAACCTAACTCGACCCAAAACCCTAATTCGACAAAAACCTTATTTTAAACCCAAAATCCTAATTGAAAGCCTAAACCTAATTCAAACCTAAACCTAATTTTGACCCAAAATCCTAATTTTGATCCTAAACCTAAATTTGAACCAAAACCCTAAATTTAACCCAACCCTAAATTTGACCAATAACCTAATTCTAACCTATTTTGTCCCAAAACCCTTTTTTAACTCAAAACCCGACTCCTAATTTTCACCCAAACCCAAAATTTGACCAAACCCAAATTCTACCTAATTTAGACCCAAAACCCTAATTCTAACCTATTTTGCCCCAAAAACCAATATTTTTACTCAAAACCTAATTTTACCCAAAACCTAATTTGACCCAAATAAATTACCCAATAACCCAACCAACGACCCAAAACCCTATTGAACCTATTTTGTCCCAAGACCTAAATTTAACCAAACCCTAATTTTACCCAACCCTAATTTTAACAAATTTTGACCCAAACCACTAATACCCAAACCTAATCGACCCAAAACCTAACAAACCTAATGTCCAAAACCCTAATTGAACCTATTTTTACCAAAACATTTACCCAAACCTATTTTGACCTAAACCCAATTTTACCCAAAACCTAATTCTAACTATTTTACCAACCTAATAACAAAACCTAATTCACCCAAACCCTCCAAAATTTTACCCAAAACCCAAATAATAACCCAAAACCTAATGACAAAAAACCCTATTTAACCAAAATCCTAATTAAACCTAAACCTAATTTTACCTAAACCCTAATTCAAAGCCTAAACCTAATTTCACCCAAAACTAATTTTGATCCTAAACCTAAATTTAACCAAAACCCTAATTTAACCCTTTTTGTCCAAAACCTAAATTTAACCCAAAACCCAATTTTAACCCAAACCCTAAATTTGAAAACCTAAATTTAACCACCTAAATTTGACCAAAACCTAATTTAGACCCAAACCCTAATTCTAACCCTATTTTTGTCCCAAAACCTTTTTACAAAACCCAAATTAAACCCAACCTAATTGAAAACCTAATTTGGACCCAAAAAATTTGACCCAAAATAACCCACTAATTTTGACCCAAAACCCTACACCCAAAACCTAATTTTGCCCAAAACCCTAATTTAATCCAAAACCCTTATTAAAACCCTATTTTTGACCAAAACCCATTTGACCGAACCTTTTTACCCTAACCCTAATTTTAACCTAAAACCTAAATTCTAACCTATTTTGACCAAACCCTAATTTTAACCAAAACCAAATTCAAACCAAAACCTAAATTTGACCAAACCTAATTAAACCAAAACCTAATTTTAACCCAAAACCAAATTTTGACCCAAAACCCAAATTATAACCAGCCTAATTTTGACCCAAAACCCAATCGACCACCTAACAACCTATTTTAAACCCAAAATCTAATTAACCTAAACCTAATTCAAACCTAAACCTAATTTTGACCCAAAACCTAATTTTGATCCTAACCCTAAATTTGAACCAAACCTAAATTTAACAAAACCTAAATTTGACCAAAACCTAATTCTAACCCTATTTTGTCCCAAAACCCATTTTAACCAACACTAATTTTCACCCAAAACCCAAATTTGACCCAAAACAAATTTAACCCTAATTTAGACCCAAAACCTAATTCTAACCTTTCCAAAACCAAATTACAAACCTAATTTTGACCCAAAACCTAATTTGGACCCAAAAAAATTTGAAAAAAACCAAACAAACCAAACCCTATTTTCCCAAGACCTAAATTTAACCAAACCCTAATTTTGACCCAAACCCTAATTTGGAAAAAAATTTTGACCCAAAAACCCAAAACCTAATTCGACCCAAAACCCTAACGACCAAAAACCTAATTATGCCCAAAACCTAATTCGATCCAAAACCCTAATTGAACCCTATTTTTGACCCAAAACCCATTTAGTATTTTTGTACTAATCCTAATTTTAACCCAAAACCTTAATTCTAATCTTTTTTGAAATAAAAACCTAATTCAAACCCGAACCTAATTTTGACCCAAAATAAATTTTGACCCAAAACCCAAATTATAACCCAAAACCTAATTCGACAAAAAACCCTATTTTAAAAGAAAATCCTAATTGAAAGCCTAAACCCTAATTTTAACCCTAAACCCTAATTCAAAGCCTAAACCTAATTTTCACCCAAAATCCTAATTTTGATCCTAAAACGTAACTTTATACCAAAACCCTAATTATAACACTTTTTTTTTCCAAAAAACCTAATTTTAAGACAGAAACCTTATTTTAATCCAAACCACTAAATTTTGAACCTAAATTTAACACAGAACCCTAAATTTGACCAATAACCTAATTTAGACCCAAAACCCTATTTCTAACCTATTTTTGTCCCAAAACCCTATTTTTAAAACCCAAATTCAAACCTAAACCTAATTGACCAAACAATTTGGACCAAAAAATTTTGACCCAAAATAACCCAAAGCTTTAATTTTGACCCAAAACCTAATTCGACCCAAAAACCCTAATTGGCGCAAAACCCTAATCCGATCCAAAACCCTTATTCGAACCCTATTTTTGACCCAAAACCCATTTGACCGGAACCCTTTTTGACCCATATCCCTAATTTTAGCAAAACCTAAATTCTAATCCTATTTTGACCCAAAACCCTATTTTAACTCAAAAACCAAATTCAAACCCAAAACCTAAATTTGACCCAAACCAACAAACCAAAACCCTAATTTTGACCCAAAATCAAATTTTGACCCAAAACCCAAATTATAACCCAGAGCCTAATTTTGACCCAAAACCTAACTCGACCCAAACCCTAATTCGACAAAAACCTTATTTTAAACCCAAAATCCTAATTGAAAGCCTAAACCTAATTCAAAGCCTAAACCTAATTTTGACCCAAAATCCTAATTTTGATCCTAAACCTAAATTTGAACCAAAACCCTAAATTTAACCCAGAAACCTAAATATGACAAATAACCCTAATTCTAACCCTATTTTTGTCCCAAAACTCTTTTTTTAACTCAAAACCCGACTCCTTAATTTTCACCCAAACCAAATTTACACCAATCTAACCTAATTTAGACCCAAAACCCTAATTCTAACCTATTTTTCCCCAAAAACCAATATTTTTACTCAAAACCTAATTTTGACCCAAAACCTAATTTGGACCCAAAAAATTACCCAAATAACCCAAACCAATTGACCCAAAACCTAATCGAACCTATTTTGTCCCAGACCTAAATTTAACCAAACCTATTTGACCAAACCCTAATTTGGACCAAAAAATTTTGACCAAAAAACCCAAAACCCTAATGACCAAAACTAAACCCAAACCCTAATTTTCCCAAAACCCTAATACGATCCAAAACCCTAATTAAACCTATTTTGACCCAAAACCATTTGACAAAAATAAACCCTAATTTTACAAACCTAATTCTAACCTTTTACTTTTGACCCAAAACCTAATTCAAACCAAAACCTAATTTTGACCCAAACCAAATTTTGACCCAAAACCCAAATTATAACCCAAAACCTAATTCGACAAAAACCCTATTTAAACCAAAATCCTAATTGAAACCTAAACCTATTTTAACCCTAAACCTAATTCAAGCCTAAACCTAATTTTCACCCAAAACCTAATTTTGATCCTAAACCTAAATTTATACAAAACCTAATTTTTTGTCCAAAAACCTAAATTTAACCAAAACCTAATTTTAATCCAAACCTAAATTTTACCTAAATAACAGAACCCTAAATTTGACCAATAACCTAATTTAGACCCAAAAACCCTATTCTAACCTATTTTTCCCAAACCCAAAACCCAAATTAAACCTAAACCTAATTGAAAAAATTGAAAAACCAAAATAACCAAACTAATTTTACCCAAAACCTAATTGACCAAAACCTAATCAAAACCTAATTTGACCAAAACCTAAACCTATTTTAAAATTAGAACCTTTTTGAAACCCTAATTTTAGCAAAACCTAATTCTAACATTTTACCCAAAACCTATTTTAACCAAAACCAAATTAAACCAAAACCTATTGAAAAAAAACCTAATTTTAAAAAAATTTTGACCCAAAACCCAAATTATAAAAGCCTAATTTTGACCCAAAACCAAAAACCTACAAAACCATTTTAACCCAAAACTAATTGACTAAACCTAATTAAACTAAATAATTTTACCCAAACTAATTTTGATCCTAAACCTAAATTTGAACCAAAACCCTAAATTAACCAAACCTAAATTTGACCAAAACCCTAATTCTAACCTATTTTGTCCCAAAACTTTTAACTCAAAACCTAATTTTCCAACCAAAAAACTAATTAGCAAACCTAATACTAAAACTAACCAAACCTATCCAAACCTTAAAAACAAAAATACCAAACAAACCCTATTTCCCAAACCTAAATAACCCAAAACTATTGACCAAACCTAATTTGACAAATACAAACCCAACCTAAGACCAAACCTAATCGACCAACCTAATTGAAATCCTAATTTGATCCAAAACCTAATTCGAACCTATTTTTGACCCAAAACCCATTTGACAATAAACCTAATTCTAATCTTTTTGACCCAAAAATGAAACCCTAATTCAAAAAACCCTAATTTTGACCCAAAATCAAATTTTGACCCAAAACCAAATTATAACCCAAAACCCTAATGACAAAAACCTATTTTAAAAGAAAATCCTAATTGAAACCTAAACCCTAATTTTAACCTAAACCCTAATTCAAAGCCTAAACCTAATTTTCACCCAAAATCCTAATTTTGATCCTAAACCTAAATTTATACCAAAACCCTAATTCGAACCCTTTTTCCCAACAAACCTAATTTAACCAACCCCTAAATTTAAACCTAAATTAGAACCCTAAATTTGACCAATAACCTAATTTAGACCCAAAACCTATTTCTAACCTATTTTTGTCCCAAACCATTTTTTAAAACCCAAATTCAAACCTAAACCTAATTTTGACAGATTGACCCAAAATAACCCAAAGCTTAATTTTGACCCAAAACCTAATTGACCCAAAAACCTAATTAGGCAAAACCTAATTCGTCCAAAACCCTTATTGAACCCTATTTGACAAACAAACTTGACCATCCCTAATTTTAGCAAAACCTAAATTCTAACCTATACCATTTTAACCAAACAACAAACCAAAACCTAAATTGCACCTAACAAAACCCTAATTTTGACCAAAATCAAATCTTGACCCAAAACCCAAATTATAACCCAAAGCCCTAATTTTGACCCAAAACCTAACTCGACCCAAAACCTAATTCGACAAAAACCTATTTTAAACCCAAAATCTAATAAACCTAAACCTAATTCAAAGCCTAAACCTAATTTTGACCCAAAATCCTAATTTTGATCCTAAACCTAAATTTGAACCAAAACCTAAATTTAAAGAACCTAAATTTGACCAATAACCCTAATTCTAACCCTATTTTTGTCCAAAAACCCTTTTTTAACTCAAAATCCAACTCCTTAATTTTCACCCAAACCCAAAATTTACCAAAACCAAATTTAACCTAATTTAGACCCAAAACCTAATTCTAACCTATTTTTCCCAAAAACCAATATTTTTACTCAAACCTAATTTGACCCAAAACCTAATTTGACAATTAAATAACCCAAACCCAAATTCGACCCAAAACCCTAATGAACCCTATTTTGTCCCAAGACCTAAATTTAACAAACCCTAATTTTACCCAAAACCTAATTTGGACAACAAAATTTTGAAAAAAACCCAAACCTAATTTGACCAAAACCTAATTTGACCCAAAAACCTAATTCCCAAAACCCTAATAAGATCCAAAACCCTAATTAACCTATTTTTGACCCAAAACCCATTTGACCCTAACCCTAATTTTAAAAACCTAATTCTAACTTTTGACCAAAATTGACCAAAACCTAATTCAAACCAAACCTAATTTTGACCCAAAAAAATTTTGACCCAAAACCCAAATTATAACCCAAAACCTAATCGAAAACCCTATTTTAACAAATCCTAATTGAAACCTAAACCCTAATTTTAACCTAACCCTAATTCAAACCTAAACCTAATTTTCACCCAAAACCTAATTTTGATCCTAAACCTAAATTTATCCAAAACCTAATTGAACCCTTTTGTCAAACCTAAATTTAAAACCCTAATTTTAATCCAAACCCTAAATTTTGAACCTAAATTTAACCAGAACCCTAAATTTGACCAATAACCTAATTTAGACCCAAACCTATTTTAACCTATTTTGTCCCAAAACCTATTTTAAAACCCAAATTCAAACCTAAACCTAATTTTGACAATTTGAAAACCTAACAAACTAATTTTGACCCAAAACCTAATTTTGACCCAAACCCTAATCCCTAATTTGATCCAAAACAAACCTATTTGACCCAAAACCCATTAAACCTTTGAAACCTAATTTTAACCCAAAACCTAAATTCTAACCCTTTTTGACCCAAAACCCTATTTTAACTCAAAACCAAATTAAACCCAAAACCTAAATTTGACCACCTAATTCAAACAAACCCTAATTTTACCCAAAATAAATTTTGACCCAAAACCCAAATTATAACCAGCCTAATTTTGACCAAAACCTAATTCGACCCAAAACCTAATACGACAAAAACCTATTTTAAACCCAAAATCCTAATTGAAAGCCTAAACCCTAATTCAAACCTAAACCTAATTTTGACCCAAAATCCTAATTTTGATCCTAAACCTAAATTTGAACCAAAACCCTAAATTTAACCCAAAACCTAAATTTGACCAATAACCCTAATTTAACCTATTTTCCCAAAACCCTTTTAACTCAACCACTCCTAATTTTCACCCAAACCTGAAAAATTTACCTAATTTAGACCCAAACCTAATAACCTTTTTCCCAAAACCATATTTTACTCAAAACCTAATTACCCCAAACAACCTATTTTGTCCCAAACCTAAATTTAACCAACCCTAATTTTGACCAAAACCTAATTTGGAATTCAAAAAACCCAAACCCTAATTTGACCCAAAACCTAATTGACCAAAACCTAATTTCCAAAACCTAATTCGATCCAAAACCCTAATTGAACCTATTTTGACCCAAAACCCATTTGACCCAAATTTCGTAATCCCTAATTTTAAAAAACCAATTCTAATCTTTTTTGACCAATACCTAATTCAAACAAACCCTAATTTTACCAAAAAAATTTTGACCCAAAACCCAAATTATAACCCAAAACCTAATTCGACAAAAACCCTATTTTAAAGAAAATCCTAATTGAAAGCCTAAACCTAATTTTAACCTAAACCTAATTCAAAGCCTAAACCTAATTTTCACCCAAAATCCTAATTTTGATCCTAAACCCTAAATTTATACCAAAACCCTAATTGAACCCTTTTTTGTCCAAAAACCTAAATTTAACCAGAACCTAATTTTAATCCAAACCCCTAAATTTTGACCTAAATTTAACCAGAACCCTAAATTTGACCAATAACCTAATTTAGACCCAAAACCCTATTCTAACCTATTTTGTCCCAAAACCTATTTTTCTTGAAAACCCAAATTCAAACCAACCCAACAATTTGGACAAAATTTTGACCCAAAATAACCCAACTAATTTTGACCCAAAACCTAATTCGACCCAAAAACCTAATTTGGCGCAAAACCCTAATTGATCCAAAACCCTTATTGAACCCTATTTTTGACCCAAAACCCATTTAGAACCCTTTTTACCTTATCCCTAATTTTAGCAAAACCTAAATTCTAATCCTATTTTGACCCAAAACCCTATTTTAACTCAAAACCAAATTCAAACCCAAAACCTAAATTTGACCCAAAACCTAATTCAAACCCAAAACCTAATTTGACCCAAAATCATTTAAACAAACCCAAATTATAACCAACCCTAATTTTACCCAAAACCTATTGACCCAAAACCTAATTCGACAAAAACCTTATTTTAAACCCAAAATCCTAATTGAAAGCCTAAACCTAATTCAAAGCCTAAACCCTAATTTTGACCCAAAATCCTAATTTTGATCCTAAACCTAAATTTGAACCAAAACCTAAATTTAACCAGAACCTAAATTTGACCAATAACCCTAATTCTAACCCTATTTTTGTCCCAAACCCTTTAACTCAAAACCCGACTCCTTAATTTTACCCAAACCCATTTGACCCAAACAATTTAACCTAATTTAGACCCAAAACCTAATTCTAACCTATTTTCCCAAAACCAATATTTTTACTCAAAACCTAATTTTGACCCAAAACCTAATTTGGACCCAAAAATTTGACCAAATAACCCAAACCAAATTTGACCCCAAAACCCTAATTGAACCTATTTTTGTCCCAAGACCTAAATTTAACCCAAAACCTAATTTTGACCCAAAACCTAATTTGGACCAAATTTGACCAAAAAACCCAAAACCTAATTGACCCAAAACCCTAATTCGACCCAAAACCTAATTCAAACCTAATTCGATCCAAAACCCTAATTAGAACCTATTTTTGACCCAAAACCCATTTGACTATTTTTTAGTAATCCCTAATTTTTAACCAAAACCTAATTCTAACATTTTTGACCCACCTAATTCAACCCAAACCCTAATTTTACCCAAAATAATTTTGAAAAACCCAAATTATAACCCAAAACCTAATTCGACAAAAACCCTATTTTAAAGAAAATCCTAATTGAAAGCCTAAACCCTAATTTTAACCCTAAACCCTAATTCAAAGCCTAACCCTAATTTTCACCCAAAATCTAATTTTGATCCTAAACCCTAAATTTATACCAAAACCTAATTGAACCCTTTTTGTCCAAAACCTAAATTTAACCCAGAACCTAATTTTAATCCAAACCCTAAATTTTGACCTAAATTTAACCAGAACCTAAATTTGACCAATAACCTAATTTAGACCCAAAACCCTAATTCTAACCTATTTTGTCCCAAAACCTAAAACCCAAATTCAAACCTAAACCTATTTGACAATTGCCACAAATTTTGACCCAAAATAACCCAACTAATTTTGACCCAAAACCTAATTGACCCAAAAACCCTATTAAGCCAAAACCTAATTTGATCCAAAACCCTTATTGAACCTATTTTACCCAAAACCCATTTACCGAACCTTTTTGACCTTATCCTAATTTTAGCTAAAACCTAAATTCTAATCCTATTTTGACCAAAACCTATTTTAACTCAAAACCAAATTCAAACCCAAAACCTATTGCCCCTAATTCAACAACCTAATTTTACAAAAATTTTGACCCAAACCCAAATTATCAGCCTAATTTTGACCCAAAACCTAATGACCAAACCTAATAAAAACCTTATTTTAAACCCAAAATCCTAATTGAAACCTAAACCCTAATTCAAAGCCTAAACCTAATTTTGACCCAAAATCCTAATTTTGATCCTAAACCTAAATTTGAACCAAAACCTAAATTTAACCCAAAACCTAAATTTGACCAATAACCCTAATTCTAACCTATTTTTGTCCCAAACCCTTTTTAACTCAACCCGACTCCTAATTTTCACACTTGCCAATTCTACCTAATTTAGACCCAAAACCTAATTCTAACCTATTTTAAAACCTTTTTTACTCAAAACCTAATTTTACCAAACCCTAATTTGGACCCAAACAAATTTGACCTCCCCAAACCCTAAAACCTATTTTGTCCCAAGACCTAAATTTAACCAACCCTAATTTTGACCAAAACCTAATTTGGACCCAAATTGAAAAACCCCCTAATTTGACCCAAAACCTAACGACCCAACCCTAATCCAAACCTACGATCCAAAACCCTAATCGAACCTATTTTTGACCCAAAACCCATTTGACCCAATATTTTTAAATCCCTAATTTCAAAACCTAATTCTAATCATTTTTGACCCAAACCTAATTCAAACAAACCTAATTTTGACCCAAAACCAATTTTGACCCAAAACCAAATTATAACCCAAAACCTAATTCGAAAAAACCCTATTTTAAAAGAAAATCCTAATTGAAAGCCTAAACCTAATTTTAACCCTAAACCCTAATTCAAAGCCTAAACCTAATTTTCACCCAAAATCCTAATTTTGATCCTAAACCCTAAATTTAAACCAAAACCCTAATTGAACCCTTTTTGTCCAAAAACCTAAATTTAACCAGAACCTAATTTTAATCCAAACCCTAAATTTTGACCTAAATCTAAATTTGACCAAAACCTAATTTAGACCCAAAACCTATTTCTAACCTATTTTTCCCAAAACCTATTTTAAACCCATTAACCTAACCTAATTTGAAATTTGGAAAATTTTAAAAATAACCCAAGCTAATTTTGACCCAAACCTAATTACAAAACCTAATGGCGCAAAACCTAATTTGATCCAAAACCCTTATTACCCTATTTTGACCAACCATTGAAACCCTAATTAAACCTAAATTCTAATCCTATTTTACCAAAACCTTTTTAACTCAAAACCAAATTCAAACCCAAAACCTAATTTGACCAAACCTAATTCAAACAAACCTAATTTTACCAAAAAATTTTACCAAAACCCAAATTATACCAACCTAATTCCATAAACCCAATCCTAATTAAACCTAAACCTAATTCAAGCCTAAACCTAATTTTGACCCAAAATCTAATTTTGATCCTAAACCTAAATTTGAACCAAAACCTAAATTTAACCAGAACCCTAAATTTGACCAATAACCCTAATTCTAACCTATTTTGTCCCAAAACCCTTTAACCAAACCCGACTCCTTAATTTCCCTTTGACCAAACCCAAATTTAACCTAATTTACCCAAACCTAATTCCCTTCTAAACCAATATTTTTACTCACCTAATTTTACCCAAAACCTAATTTGGACCCAAACCAAATTTTGACCAAAATAACCCAAACCAATTCGACCCAAACCTATTCGACCTATTTTGTCCCAAACCTAAATTTAACCAAACCTAATTTTACCTAATTTGGACCTTTTGAAAAACCAACCTAATTTGACCCAAAACCTACCCAAAACCTAATACATCCAAAACCCATTGAACCCTATTTTTGACCCAAAACCCATTTGACCATTTTGTAATCCCTAATTTTAACAAAACCTTAATTCTAACCTTTTGACCCAATACCTAATTCAAACCGAAACCTAATTTTGACCCAAATAAATTTTGACCCAAACCCAAATTATAACCCAAAACCTAATTGACAAAAACCCTATTTTAAAGAAAATCCTAATTGAAACCTAAACCTAATTTTAACCTAAACCCTAATTCAAAGCCTAAACCTAATTTTCACCCAAAATCCTAATTTTGATCCTAAACCTAAATTTATACCAAACCCTAATTGAACCCTTTTTTGTCCAAAAACCTAAATTTAACCCAGAACCTAATTTTAATCCAAACCTAAATTTTGACCTAAATTTAACCAGAACCTAAATTTGACCAAAACCTAATTTAGACCCAAAACCCTATTTTAACCTATTTTTCCCAAACCTATTTTTAAACCCAAATTCAAACCTAAACCCTAATTTTGACCCAAAATTTGGACAAAATAACCACTTAATTTTGACCCAAAACCTATCGACCCAAAACCTAAGCGCAAAACCTATTCGATCCAAAACCCTTATTAACCTATTTTTGACCAAACCCTTGACGAACCCTTTTTGACCATATCCTAATTTTAAGCAAAACCTAAATTCTAACCTATTTTGACCCAAAACCTATTTTTAACTCAAAACCAAATTCAAACCCAAAACCTAAATTTGACCCTAATTCAAACCCAAACCTAATTTACCAAAAATTTTGACCCAAAACCCAAATTATAAAGCCTAATTTTGACCCAAAACCTAACTTCGACCCAAAACCTAATCGACAAAACCTTATTTTAAACCCAAAATCCTAATTAAACCTAAACCTAATTAAAGCCTAAACCTAATTTTGACCCAAAATCCTAATTTTGATCCTAACCCTAAATTTGAACCAAAACCCTAAATTTAACCGAACCCTAAATTTGACCAATAACCCTAATTCTAACCCTATTTTTGTCCCAAAACCCTTTTTTAACTCAAAACCCGACTCCTTAATTTTCACCATGAAATTTACCTAATTTAGACCCAAACCTAATTCTAACCTTCAAAACCATATTTTACTAAACCTAATTACCCAAACCTAATTTGGACCTAAAAACACCCAAACCTATCAACCTTTTTCCAACCTAAATTTAACCCTATTTACCAAAACCTAATTGGACATTACAAAACCCAAAACCTATACCCAAAACCATCGACCCAAAACCTAATTCCCAAAACCTAATTCGATCCAAAACCCTAATTGAACCCTATTTTTGACCCAAAACCCATTTGACCCAATATTTAGTAATCCCTAATTTTAAGCAAAACCTTAATTCTAATCATTTTTGACCCAATACCTAATTCAAACCGAAACCTAATTTTGACCCAAAAAAATTTTGACCCAAAACCCAAATTATAACCCAAAACCTAATTCGACAAAAACCCTATTTTAAAAGAAAATCCTAATTGAAAGCCTAAACCCTAATTTTAACCCTAAACCCTAATTCAAAGCCTAAACCTAATTTTCACCCAAAATCCTAATTTTGATCCTAAACCCTAAATTTATACCAAAACCTAATTGAACCCTTTTTTGTCCAAAAACCTAAATTTAACCCAGAACCCTAATTTTAATCCAAACCCTAAATTTTGACCTAAATTTAACCCAGAACCTAAATTTGACCAATAACCTAATTTAGACCCAAAAACCCTATTTCTAACCCTATTTTTGTCCCAAAACCTTTTTTTCTTGAAAACCCAAATTCAAACCTAAACCCTAATTTTGACCAAATTTGGACCCAAAATAACCCAAGCTTTAATTTTGACCCAAACCCTAATTCGACCCAAAAACCCTAATTAAGCGCAAAACCTAATTCGATCCAAAACCCTTATTGAACCCTATTTTGACCCAAACCCATTTAGAACCCTTTTTGACCCTTATCCCTAATTTTAGCAAAACCTAAATTCTAATCCTATTTTGACCCAAAACCCTATTTTTAACTCAAAACCAAATTCAAACCCAAAACCTAAATTTGACCCAAAACCTAATTCAAACCCAACCCTAATTTTGACCAAAATCAAATTTTGACCCAAAACCCAAATTATAACCCAGCCTAATTTTGACCCAAAACCTAACTCGACCCAAAACCTAATTCGACAAAAACCTTATTTTAAACCCAAAATCCTAATTGAAAGCCTAAACCTAATTCAAACCTAAACCTAATTTTGACCCAAAATCCTAATTTTGATCCTAAACCTAAATTTGAACCAAAACCTAAATTTAACCAGAACCCTAAATTTGACCAATAACCCTAATTCTAACCCTATTTTTGTCCCAAAACCCTTTTAACTCAAAACCCGACTCCTTAATTTTCACCCAAACCCTTTGACCAAACCAATTTAACCTAATTTAGACCCAAAACCTAATTCTAACCTATTTTCCCAAAACCATATTTTTACTCAAAACCTAATTTTGACCCAAAACCTAATTTGGACCCAAAAAAATTTTACCCAAAATAACCCAAACCCAAATTGACCCCAAAACCTAATACGAACCCTATTTTTGTCCCAAGACCTAAATTTAACCAAACCCTAATTTTACCCAAAACCTAATTTGGACAAACAAATTTTGACCCAAAAACCCAAAACCTAATTCGACCCAAAACCCTAATCGACCCAAAACCCTAATTCCCAAAACCCTAATTCGATCCAAAACCCTAATTGAACCCTATTTTTGACCCAAAACCCATTTGACCATATTTTTGACGTAATCCTAATTTAAACCTAATTCTAATCCATTTTTGACCCAAAACCTAATTCAAACCCAAAACCCTAATTTTGACCCAAAATCAAATTTTGACCCAAAACCCAAATTATAACCCAAAACCTAATTCCAAACCCTATTTTAAACGAAAATCCTAATTGAAACCTAAACCCTAATTTTAACCCTAAACCCTAATTCAAAGCCTAAACCTAATTTTCACCCAAAACCCTAATTTTGATCCTAAACCCTAAATTTATACCAAAACCCTAATTGAACCCTTTTTGTCCAAAAACCTAAATTTAACCAGAACCCTAATTTTAATCCAAACCCTAAATTTTGAACCTAAATTTAACCCAAACCTAAATTTGACCAATAACCTAATTTAGACCCAAAACCCTAATTCTAACCCTATTTTGTCCCAAAACCTATTTTATTAAAACCCAAATTAAACCCTAAACCTAATTTTGACCCAAATTTGACCCAAAAAACTATTTGACCCAAAACCTAAAACCTAATTTTGACCAAAACCTAATTGACCAAACCCTTATAAACCTATTTGACCAAACCATTAAACTTACAAACCTAATTTTAACCAAAAACCTAATTCTAATCCTATTTTGACCCAAACCTAATTTTAACCAAAACCAAATTCAACAAACCTAATTTGACCCAAAACCTAATTCAAACCAAACCTAATTTTACCCAAAACAAATTTGACAAACCCAAATTATAACCAACCTAATTTTGACCAAAATAAAAATTCGACCAAAACCTTATTTTAAACCCAAATCCTAATTGAAACCTAAACCTAATTCAAACCTAAACCTAATTTTGACCCAAAATCCTAATTTTGATCCTAAACCCTAAATTTGAACCAAAACCCTAATTTAACCAACCTAAATTTGACCAATAACCTAATTCTAACCTATTTTTGTCCCAAAACCCATTTTAACTCAAACACCTAATTTTCACCCAAAACCCAAATTTGACCCAAACCAAATTCTAACCCTAATTTAGACCCAAAACCTAATTCAAAATTCCCAAAACCAATTTTAACTCAAAACCTAATTTAGACCAAAACCTAATTTGAACCCAAAAAAATTTTGACCCAAAATAACCCAAACCAATAAACCTATTTTGACCAAAAAAACCTAAATTTAACCCAAACTAATTTTGACCAACCTAATTTGACCAAAACAAATTTGACCCAAAAACCCAAACCTATTACCCAAACAATACCCAAAACCTAATTTTAAACAAACCTAATTGATCCAAAACCCAATTGAACCCTATTTTTGACCCAAAACCCATTTGACCAAACAGATTTTGAGTAATCCCTAATTTTAAAAAACCTTAATTCTAATCTTTTTGACCAAACAAAACCTAATTTTGACCAAAAAAATTTTGACCCAAAACCCAAATTATAACCCAAAACCTAATTCGACAAAAACCCTATTTTAAAAGAAAATCCTAATTGAAAGCCTAAACCCTAATTTTAACCCTAAACCCTAATTCAAAGCCTAAACCTAATTTTCACCCAAAATCCTAATTTTGATCCTAAACCCTAAATTTATACCAAAACCCTAATTGAACCTTTTTGTCCAAAACCTAAATTTAACCTAACCCTAATTTTAATCCAAACCCTAAATTTTGAACCTAAATTTAACCAGAACCCTAAATTTGACCAATAACCTAATTTAGACCCAAAACCCTATTTCTAACCTATTTTTGTCCCAAAACCCTATTTTTTTAAAACCCAAATTCAAACCTAAACCTAATTTGAAATTTGGAAAAATTTTGACCCAAAATAACCCAAAGCTTTAATTTTGACCCAAAACCCTAATTTGACAAAACCCTAATTCGGCGCAAAACCCTAATTTGATCCAAAACCCTTATTGAACCCTATTTTACCAACCTACCGAACCCTTTTGACCCTATCCTAATTTTAAGCAAAACCTAAATTCTAATCCTATTTTGACCCAAAACCTTTTTAACTCAAAACCAAATTCACCTAAATTTGACCCAAAACCTAATTCAAACCAAAACCCTAATTTTGACCCAAAATCAAATTTTGACCCAAAACCCAAATTATAACCAAAGCCTAATTTTGACCCAAAACCTAACTCGACCCAAAACCTAATCGACAAAACCTTATTTTAAACCCAAAATCCTAATTGAAACCTAAACCTAATTAACCTAAACCCTAATTTTGACCCAAAATCCTAATTTTGATCCTAACCCTAAATTTGAACCAAAACCTAAATTTAACCAGAACCTAAATTTGACCAATACCCTAATTCTAACCCTATTTTTGTCCCAAAACCCTTTTTTAACTCAAAACCCGACTCCTTAATTTTCACCCAAACCCAAATTTGACAAACCAAATTTAACCTAATTTAGACCCAAAACCCTAATTCTAACCCTATTTTCCCAAAACCAATATTTTACTCAAACCCTAATTTTGACCCAAAACCTAATTTGGACCCAAAAAAATTTTACCAAATACCCCTTCGACCCAAAACCTATACGAACCCTATTTTGTCCCAAGACCTAAATTTAACCAAAACCTAATTTTACCAAAACCCTAATTTGGACAACAAAACCCAAAACCTAATTCGACCCAACCTAATACCCAAAACCCTAATTACCCAAAACCCTAATTCCACCCAAACCCTATTTTACCCAAAACCCATTTGACATTTTTAGTAATCCCTAATTTTAACCAAAACCTTAATTCTAATCATTTTAATTTTGACCCAAACCTAATTCAAACCAAACCTAATTTGCCCAAATTTTGACCCAAACCAAATTATAACCCAAACCTAATTCGCCCAAAACCCTATTTAAAGAAAATCCTAATTGAAACCTAAACCTAATTTTAACCCTAAACCCTAATTCAAAGCCTAAACCTAATTTTCACCCAAAATCCTAATTTTGATCCTAAACCCTAAATTTAAACCAAAACCCTAATTGAACCCTTTTTTGTCCAAAACCCTAAATTTAACCTGAACCTAATTTTAATCCAAACCCTAAATTTTGACCTAAATTTAACCCAGAACCCTAAATTTGACCAATAACCTAATTTAGAACCTAAAACCCTACTTGCTACCCTATTTTTGTCCCAAATCCCTATTTTTTTTGAAAACCCAAATTCAAACCTAAACCTAATTTTGACCCAAAAAAATTTGGAAAAATAACCCACTAATTTTGACCCAAAACCTAATTTGACCCAAACCTAATTGGCCAAAACCCTAACCGATCCAAAACCCTTAAACCCTATTTTTGACCCAAAACCCATTGAAACCCTTTTTGACCTTATCCTAATTTTAACTAAAACCTAAATTCTAATCCTATTTTGACCCAAAACCCTATTTTTAACTCAAAACCAAATTCAAACCCAAAACCCTAAATTTGACCCAAACCCTAATTCAAACAAACCCTAATTTTGACCCAAAACCAAATTTTGACCCAAAACCCAAATAAACCAACCTAATTTTGACCCAAAACCTAATTCGACCCAAAACCTAATAAAACCTTACTTTAAACCCAAAATCCTAAATTAATTCCTAAACCCTAATACAAAGCCTAAACCCAAATTTAGAAAAAAAATACTAATATTTATACTAAACCCTAAATTTTAACCAAAAACCTAAAATTAAACCAGAAACCTAAATTTGACCAATAACACTAATTCTAACCCTATTTTTGTCCCAAACCCTTTTAACTCAAACCCGACTCCTTAATTTTCACCCAAACCCAAAATTTGACCCAAAACCAAATTTAACCTAATTTAGACCCCCCTTTTTTACCCAAAAACCAATATTTTTACTCAAACCTAATTTTGACCCAAAACCCTAATTTGGACCCAAACAAATTTTGACCCAAAATAACCCAAACCCAAATTTGACCCAAAACCTAATCAAACCTATTTTTGTCCCAAACCTAAAAACCTATTACCAAAACCCTAATTTGACCAAACATGAAAAACCCCCCAAACTAGCCCAAAAAACCCGTCCAAAACCAAACCCTATTTTGACCCAAACCCATTTGACATTAGTAATCCTAATTTTAAGCAAAACCTTAATTCTAATCTTTTGAAACACCTAATTAAAAACCCTAATTTTGACCCAAAATCAAATTTTGACCCAAAACCCAAATTATAACCCAAAACCCTAATTGAAAAAAACCCTATTTTAAAAGAAAATCCTAATTGAAAGCCTAAACCTAATTTTAACCTAAACCCTAATTCAAAGCCTAAACCTAATTTTCACCCAAAATCCTAATTTTGATCCTAAACCCTAAATTTACCAAAACCCTAATTGAACCCTTTTTTGTCCAAAACCTAAATTTAACCCAAACCCTAATTTTAATCCAAACCCTAAATTTTGACCTAAATTTAACCCAGAACCCTAAATTTGACCAATAACCTAATTTAGACCCAAAACCCTATTTTAACCTATTTTGTCCCAAACCTATTTTTCTTAAACCCAAATTCAAACCTAAACCCTAATTTTGACACTTTGACCCAAATAACCAAAGCTAATTTTGACCCAAAACCCTAATTCGACCCAAAACCCTAAATACCCAAAACCCTAATTCGATCCAAAACCCTTATTAAACCCTATTTTTGACCCAAACCCTAAACCCTTTTGACTTATCCTAATTTTACAACCTTCTAATCCTATTTTTGACCCAAACCTATTTTACAACCCCCAACCTAAATTTGACCCAAAACCCTAATTCAAACCAAAACCCTAATTTTGACCCAAAATCAAATTTTGACCCAAACCCAAATTATAACTGAGCCTAATTTTGACCCAAAACCCTAATTGACCCAAAACCCTAATTCGACAAAACCTTATTTTAAACCCAAAATCCTAATTGAAAGCCTAAACCTAATTAAAGCCTAAACCTAATTTTGACCCAAAATCCTAATTTTGATCCTAAACCTAAATTTGAACCAAAACCCTAAATTTAACCCAAAACCCTAAATTTGACCAATAACCCTAATTCTAACCTATTTTTGTCCCAAACCCTTTTAACTCAAACCCGACTCCTTAATTTTCACCCAAACCCAAATTTGACCCAAAACCCAAATTTAACCTAATTTAGACCCATTTTCCTTTTCCCACCAATATTTTACCAACCGCACCTAATTGCCAAAAATTTTGACCCAAAATAACCCAAACCCAATTGACCAAACCTAAACCTATTTTGTCCCAAGACCTAAATTTAACCAAACCTAATTTTAAACCAAAAAACCCAAAACCCAAAACCTAATACCCAAAACCCTAATCGACCCAAAACCTAATCCCCAAAACCTAAGTCCAAAACCCAATTGAACCCTATTTTACCCAAACCCATTTGACCAAACGTATTTGACCGTAATCCCTAATTTTAACGCAAAACCTTAATTCTAATCTTTGACCAATGAATACCTAATTCAAACCCAAACCTAATTTTGACCCAAAATCAAATTTTGACCCAAAACCCAAATTATAACCCAAAACCCTAATTCGACAAAAACCCTATTTTAAAAGAAAATCCTAATTGAAAGCCTAAACCCTAATTTTAACCCTAAACCCTAATTCAAAGCCTAAACCCTAATTTTCACCCAAAATCCTAATTTTGATCCTAAACCCTAAATTTATACCAAACCTAATTAACCCTTTTGTCCAAAAACCTAAATTTAACCTAACCCTAATTTTAATCCAAACCAAATTTTGACCTAAATTTAACGAACCTAAATTTGACCAATAACCCTAATTTAGACCCAAAACCCTATTTCTAACCCTATTTTTGTCCCAAAACCCTATTTTCAAAACCCAAATTCAAACCTAAACCCTAATTTTGACAAAAAGAATTTGACAAAATAACCCAAAGCTAATTTTGACCCAAAACCCTAATTCGACCCAAAAACCTAATCGCAAAACCCTAATTGATCCAAAACCCTTATTGAACCCTATTTTTGACCCAAAACCCATTTGACCAACCCTTTTGACTTATCCCTAATTTTAACGCAAAACCTAAATTCTAATCCTATTTTGACCCAAAACCCTATTTTTAACTCAAAACCAAATTCAAACCCAAAACCCTAAATTTGACCCAAAACCCTAATTCAAACGAAACCTAATTTTGACCCAAAATCAAATTTGACCCAAAACCCAAATTATAACGAGCCCTAATTTTGACCCAAAACCTACCTCGACCCAAAACCCTAATTCGACAAAACCTTATTTTAAACCCAAAATCCTAATTGAAAGCCTAAACCCTAATTCAAAGCCTAAACCCTAATTTTGACCCAAAATCCTAATTTTGATCCTAAACCCTAAATTTTAACGAAAACCCTAAATTTAACCCATAACCCTAAATTTGACACATAACACTAATTCTAACCTATTTTTGTCCCAAAACCTTTTAACTCAAACCCGACTCCTTAATTTTCACCCAAACAAGAAAAATCTAAAATTTAGACCCAAAACCTAATTCTAACATTTAAACCTATTTACCAAACTAATTTGACCAAACCTAATTTGACCCAAAAACCACCCCAAAACCTAATGAACCCTATTTTTTCCCAAGACCTAATACCTTGAAAACAAACCTCTGACCCAAAACCCTAACCAAAACCTAATCCCAAAACCTAGATCCAAAACCCAATTGAACCCTATTTTTGACCCAAAACCCATTTGACCAACCGTATTTTTGAGTAATCCCTAATTTTAACGCAAAACCTAATTCTAATCACTTGAACCCTAATTAAACCAAACCTAATTTTGACCCAAAAGCCCAAAACCCAAATTATAACCCAAAACCCTAATTCGACAAAAACCCTATTTTAAAAGAAAATCCTAATTGAAAGCCTAAACCCTAATTTTAACCCTAAACCCTAATTCAAAGCCTAAACCCTAATTTTCACCCAAAATCCTAATTTTGATCCTAAACCCTAAATTTAACCCAGAACCCTAATTGAACCCTTTTTTGTCCAAAACCCTAAATTTAACCCAGAACCCTAATTTTAATCCAAACCCTAAATTTTGACCCTAAATTTAACCTTAACCCTAAATTTGACCAATAACCCTAATTTAGACCCAAAACCCTATTTCTAACCCTATTTTTGTCCCAAACCCTATTTTTTAAAACCCAAATTCAAACCCTAACCCTAATTTGCTTGGACCAACCAAATTTTGACCCAAAATAACCCAAAGCTTTAATTTTGACCCAAAACCCTAATCCGACCCAAAACCCTAATTGCGCAAAACCCTACCCGATCCAAAACCCTTATTGAACCCTATTTTTGACCCAAAACCCATTTGACGAACCCTTTTTGACCTTATCCGTAATTTTAACGAAAAACCTAAATTCTAATCCAAATTTTTACCAAAAACCCTATTTTTAACTCAAAAACCAAATTATTACCCAAAACCCTAAATTTGACCCAAAACCCTAATTCAAACCGAGACCCTAATTTTGACCCAAAATCAAATCTTGACCCAAAACCCAAATTATAACCGAGCCTAATTTTGACCCAAAACCCTAACTCGACCCAAAACCCTAATTCGACAAAAACCTTATTTTAAACCCAAAATCCTAATTGATAGCCTAAACCCTAATTCAAAGCCTAAACCCTAATTTTGACCCAAAATCCTAATTTTGATCCTAAAACCTAAATTTGTACCAAAACCCTAAATTTAACCTAAACCCTAAATTTGACCAATAACCCTAATTCTAACCCTATTTTTGTCCCAACTTTTTAACCAAAACCCGACTCCTTAATTTTCACCCAAAACCCAAAATTTGACCCAACAAATTCTAACCTAATTTAGACCCAAACCCTAATTCTAACCCTATTTTGCCCAAAACCAATATTTTTACTCAAAACCTAATTTGACCCAAACCTAATTTGAGACCCAAAATAACCCAAACCCCACCCCAAACCCTAATACGAACCCTATTTTTCCCAAGACCTAATAAAACCCTAATTTTGACCAAAACCAATTTGGACAAAATTAAAAACCAAACCTAACCGACCCAAACCCTAAACCAAAACCCTAATTCCCAAAATCTAATTCGATCCAAAACCCAATTAACCCTATTTTGACCCAAAACCCATTTGACCTATTTTGAGTAATCCTAATTTTACAAACCTAATTCTAATTTTAAAACCCTAATTCAAACCAACCCTAATTTTGACCCAAAATCAAATTTTGACCCAAAACCCAAATTATAACCCAAAACCCTAATAAAACCCTATTTTAAAGAAAATCCTAATTGAAACCTAAACCTAATTTTAACCTAAACCCTAATTCAAACCAAACCTAATTTTCACCCAAAATCCTAATTTTGATCCTAAACCCTAAATTTATACCAAACCTAATTGAACCCTTTTGTCCAAACCTAAATTTACCCAAAACCCTAATTTTAATCCAACCCTAAATTTTACCTAAATTTAACCTTAACCCTAAATTTGACCAATAACCTAATTTAGACCCAAAACCCTATTTCTAACCCTATTTTTGTCCCAAAACCCTATTTTTTTAAACCCAAATTCAAACCTAAACCCTAATTTTGACAATTTGAACAAATAACAAGCTTTAATTTTGACCCAAAACCTAAGACCCAAACCTAACCAAAACCTAATCCGATCCAAAACCCTTATTAACCCTATTTTTGACCCAAAACCCATTTGACGAACCCTTTGAATCCTAATTTTAACGCAAAACCTAAATTCTAATCCTATTTTTGACCCAAACCTATTTTTAACCAAAACCAAATTCAACCAAACCCTAAATTTGACCCAAAACCCTAATTCAAACAAACCTAATTTTGACCCAAAATAAATTTGACCCAAAACCCAAATTATAGACCCTATTTTGACCCAAAACCTAATTCGACCCAAAACCCTAATTCGACAAAACCTTATTTTAAACCCAAAATCCTAATTGAAAGCCTAAACCCTAATTAACCTAAACCTAAATTTCCAAATCATTTTGATCCTAAACCTAAATTTGAACCAAAACCCTAAATTTAACCCATAACCTAAATTTGACCAATAACCCTAATTCTAACCCTATTTTTGTCCCAAACCCTTTAACTCAAACCCATCCTTAATTTTACCCAAACCCAAATTTGACCCAATTCAACCCTAATTTAGACCCAAAACCTAATTCTAACCTATTTTCCCAAACCTTTTTACTCAACCTAATTTTGACAAACCTAATTTGACAAAAATTTTAAAAATAAAACATACCCAAACCTAATAACCTATTTCCCAAACCAAAAAAACCTAATTTTGACCAAAACCTAATTTGACCCAAAAAATTTTACCCAAACCCAAAACCTAATTTGACCCAAACCCTAATCACCCAAAACCCTATCCCAAAATCCTATTTGATCCAAAACCCTAATTGAACCCTATTTTTGACCCAAAACCCATTTGACCAAACGTATTTTTGACCGTAATCCCTAATTTTAAGCAAAACCTTAATTCTAATCTTTTGACGCCAACCTAATTCAAACCAACCTAATTTTGACCCAAAATCAAATTTAGACCCAAAACCAAAATTATAACCCAAAACCTAATTGCAACCCTATTTTAAAAGAAAATCCTAATTGAAAGCCTAAACCCTAATTTTAACCCTAAACCCTAATTCAAAGCCTAAACCCTAATTTTCACCCAAAATCCTAATTTTGATCCTAAACCCTAAATTTAACCCAGAACCCTAATTGAACCCTTTTTGTCCAAAACCAAAAACCTAATTTTAATCCAAACCCTAAATTTTGACCTAAATTTAACCATAACCCTAAATTTGACCAATAACCCTAATTTTGACCAAAAACCCTATTTCTAACCCTATTTTTGTCCCAAACCCTATTTTTTAAAACCCAAATTCAAACCCTAAACCTAATTTGACAAATTGGAATTTGGACCCAAAATAACCCAAGCTTTAATTTTGACCCAAAACCTAATTCGACCCAAAACCCTAATGCAAACCCTAATACGATCCAAAACCCTTATTGAACCCTATTTTTGACCCAACCCTTTAAACCCTTTTTGACCCTTATCCTAATTTTAAGCAAAACCTAAATTCTAATCCTTTTTGACCCTTCCCCTTTGACCCAAACCTAATTCAAACCAAACCCTAATTTTGACCCAAAATCAAATTTGACCCAAAACCCAAATTATAACCAGCCTAATTTTGACCCAAACCTAACTCACCCAAACCTAAAAAACCTTATTTTAAACCCAAAATCCTAATTGAAAGCCTAAACCCTAATTAAAGCCTAAACCTAATTTTGACCCAAAATCCTAATTTTGATCCTAAACCTAAATTTGAACCAAAACCCTAAATTTAACTAACCCTAAATTTGACCAATAACCCTAATTCTAACCCTATTTTTGTCCCAAACTTTTAACTCAAACCAACTCCTTAATTTTCACCCAAACCCATTGACAAACAAATTTAACCTAATTTAGACCAATCCAAAACCATATTTACAACCTAATTAAACTGAAAATAAATACAAACCTTCCCAACCACCTATTTTTCCCAAGACCTAAATTTAACCAAACCAATTTTGACCAAAACCTAATTTGGACCAAAAAATTTTGACCAAAAACCCAAACCTAATCGACCCAAAACCAACGACCCAAAACCTAATCAAAATCCTAATTCGATCCAAAACCCAACCTATTTTTGACCCAAAACCCATTTGACCAAAGTATTTTTGACGTAATCCCTAATTTTAACCAAAACCTTAATTCTAATTTTTGAAAACCCTAATTCAAAAACCCTAATTTTGACCCAAATAAATTTTGACCCAAACCCAAATTATAACCCAAAACCTAATTCGACAAACCTATTTAAAAAAAATCCTAATTGAAAGCCTAAACCCTAATTTTAACCCTAAACCCTAATTCAAAGCCTAAACCCTAATTTTCACCCAAAATCCTAATTTTGATCCTAAACCCTAAATTTATACCAAAACCCTAATTGAACCCTTTGTCCAAAACCCTAAATTTAACCTAACCCTAATTTTAATCCAAACCCTAAATTTTGACCCTAACAACCCTAAATTTGACCAATAACCTAATTTAGACCCAAAACCCTATTTCTAACCTATTTTTGTCCCAAAACCCTTTTTTAAAACCCAAATTCAAACCCTAAACCTATTTGATTGAAAATTGACCAAATAACCAACTTTAATTTTGACCCAAAACCTAAACCAAAACCCTAATTGCAAAACCCTAATCCGATCCAAAACCCTTATTAACCCTATTTTGACCCAAAACCCATTTGAAACCCTTGACCTTATCCCTAATTTTAAGAAAACCTAAATTCTAATCCTATTTTGACCCAAAACCCTATTTTTAACTCAAAACCAAATTCAAACCCAAACCCTAAATTTGCCTAATTCAAACCCAAACCCTAATTTTGACCCAAAATCAAATCTTGACCCAAAACCCAAATTATAACCAGCCCTAATTTTGACCCAAAACCCTAACTCGGACCCAAAACCCTAATTCTGACAAAAAACCTTATTTTAAACCCAAAATCCTAATTGAAAGCCTAAACCCTAATTCAAAGCCTAAACCCTAATTTTGACCCAAAATCCTATTTTTGATCCTAAACCCTAAATTTGACCAATAACCCTAATTCTAACCCTATTTTTGTCCCAAAACCCTTTTAACTCAAACCCGACTCTTAATTTTCACCCAAACCCAATTAAAAAATTCTAACCTAATTTAGACCCAAACCTAATTCTAACCTATTTTCAAAACCAATATTTACCAAACCTAATTTGACCAACCTAATTGACCCAAAACACCCAAACCCACCCCCAAACCTAAACCTATTTGTCCCAAACCAATTAACAACCTAATTTACAAAACCTAATTTGGACAAAAATTTACCCAAAACCCAAAACCTAATTACCCAAACCTAATCACCAAACCCCAAATCCTAATTCGATCCAAAACCCAATTGAACCCTATTTTTGACCCAAAACCCATTTGAAAAGTATTTTGAGTAATCCTAATTTTAACGAAAACCTAATTCTAATCTTTGACCAATACCTAATTCAAACCGAAACCCTAATTTTGACCCAAAATCAAATTTTGACCCAAACCCAAATTATAACCCAAACCCTAATTCGACAAAAACCCTATTTTAAAAGAAAATCCTAATTGAAAGCCTAAACCCTAATTTTAACCCTAAACCCTAATTCAAAGCCTAAACCCTAATTTTCACCCAAAATCCTAATTTTGATCCTAAACCCTAAATTTATACCAAAACCTAATTGAACCCTTTTTGTCCAAAACCCTAAATTTAACCCTAACCCTAATTTTAATCCAAACCCTAAATTTTGACCCTAAATTTACCGAACCCTAAATTTGACCAATAACCCTAATTTAGACCCAAAACCCTATTTCTAACCCTATTTTGTCCCAAAACCCTATTTTTTAAAACCCAAATTCAAACCCTAAACCTAATTTTGAAAAAATTTGGAAATTTGACCCAAAATAACCCAAGCTTTAATTTTGACCCAAAACCCTAATTCGACCCAAAACCCTAATTCGGCGCAAAACCCTAATTTGATCCAAAACCCTTATTGAACCCTATTTTTGACCCAAAACCCATTTGACGAACCCTTTTTGACCCTTATCCTAATTTTAACGCAAAACCTAAATTCTAATCCTATTTTTGACCCAAAACCCTATTTTTAACTCAAAACCAAATTCAAACCCAAACCCTAAATTTGACCCAAAACCTAATTCAAACCCAAACCCTAATTTTGACCCAAAATCAAATTTGACCCAAAACCCAAATTATAACCGAGCCCTAATTTTGACCCAAAACCCTAACTCGACCAAAACCCTAATTCGACAAAACCTTATTTTAAACCCAAAATCCTAATTGAAAGCCTAAACCCTAATTCAAAGCCTAAACCCTAATTTTGACCCAAAATCCTAATTTTGATCCTAAACCCTAAATTTGAACCAAAACCCTAAATTTGACCAATAACCCTAATTCTAACCCTATTTTTTTCCCAAAACCCTTTTTTTAACTCAAGACCCGCTTCCTTAATTTTCACCCAAACCCAATTGACCCAAAATTTAACCTAATTTAGACCCAAAACCTAATTTAACCTATTTTGCCAAAACCAATATTTTACTCAACCTAATTTGACCAAAACCTAATTTGGACCCAAAATTTGACAAATAACCCAACCCCCAAACCTTCCGAACCCTATTTTGTCCCAAGACCTAAATTTAACACCTATTTGACCCAACCTAATTTGGACAAAAAATTTTGACCCAAACCCAAAACCTAATCCGACCCAAACCCTAATCACCCAAAACCCTAACTGCCCAAAATCCTAACCGATCCAAAACCCTAATTGAACCCTATTTTTGACCCAAACCCATTTGACCTAACGTATTTTGAGTAATCCTAATTTTAACCAAAACCTAATTCTAATCTTTTGACCCAATACCTAATTCAACAACCTAATTTTGACCCAAAATCAAATTTTGACCCAAAACCCAAATTATAACCCAAAACCCTAATTCGAAAAACCCTATTTTAAAAGAAAATCCTAATTGAAAGCCTAAACCTAATTTTAACCCTAAACCCTAATTCAAAGCCTAAACCCTAATTTTCACCCAAAACCTAATTTTGATCCTAAACCCTAAATTTATACCAAACCCTAATTGAACCCTTTTGTCCAAAACCCTAAATTTAACCTAACCCTAATTTTAATCCAAACCCTAAATTTTGACCTTTAACCAACCTAAATTTGACCAATAACCCTAATTTAGACCCAAAACCCTATTTCTAACCCTATTTTTGTCCCAAAACCCTATTTTTTAAACCCAAATTAAACCCTAAACCCTAATTTGATTTGGATTTGACCCAAAATAACCCCTTTAATTTTGACCCAAAACCCTAATTTGACCCAAAACCCTAATTCAAAACCCTAATTCGATCCAAAACCCTTATTGAACCCTATTTTGACCCAACCCTTTTTACCTTATCCCTAATTTTAACGCAAAACCTAAATTCTAATCCTATTTTTGACCCAAACCTATTTTTAACTCAAAACCAAATTCAAACCCAAACCCTAAATTTGACCCAAAACCCTAATTCAAACGAAACCCTAATTTTGACCCAAAATCAAATCTTGACCCAAAACCCAAATTATAACCCAACCTAATTTTGACCCAAAACCCTAACTCACCAAACCCTATGAAAAACCTTAAAAATCTAATTGAAAGCCTAAACCCTAATTCAAAGCCTAAACCTAATTTTGACCCAAAATCCTAATTTTGATCCTAAACCTAAATTTGAACCAAAACCTAAATTTAACCATAACCTAAATTTGACCAATAACCCTAATTCTAACCCTATTTTGTCCCAAAACCCTTAACTCAAACCAACTTAATTTTCACCCAAACCCAAATTAAAACAAATTCTAACCCTAATTTAGACCCAAAACCCTAATTCTAACCCTATTTTCCAAAACCAATTTTTACTCAAACCTAATTTTACCCAAAACCTAATTTACCCAAACAAATTTACCAAAATAACCCAAACCAACCCAAACCTAATCAACCCTATTTTGTCCCAAGACCTAAATTTAACCAAACCTAATTTTGACCAAAACCTAATTTGGACCAAAAAATGAAAACCCCTAATTGACCCAAAACCTAATAATCCAAAACCTAATTGATCCAAAACCCTAATTGAACCCTATTTTAGACCCAAAACCCATTTGAACCAGAATCGTATTTTTGAACGTAATCCCTAATTTTAACTCAAAACCTTAAATCTAATCTTGTTTGCAATACCTAATTCAAAAAACCTAATTTTGACCCAAAATCAAATTTTGACCCAAAACCCAAATTATAACCCAAAACCCTAATTCGACAAAAACCCTATTTAAAAGAAAATCCTAATTGAAAGCCTAAACCCTAATTTTAACCCTAAACCCTAATTCAAAGCCTAAACCCTAATTTTCACCCAAAATCCTAATTTTGATCCTAAACCCTAAATTTATACCAAACCCTAATTCAACCCTTTGTCCAAAACCCTAAATTTAACCCATAACCTAATTTTAATCCAAACCCTAAATTTTGACCCAAATTTAACCTAACCCTAAATTTGACCAATAACCTAATTTAGACCCAAAACCCTATTTCTAACCCTATTTTTGTCCCAAAACCCTATTTTCAAAACCCAAATTCAAACCTAAACCTAAATGAAAAAAAAATAACCAAAGCTTAATTTGACCAAAACCCTAATTTGACCCAAAACCCTAATGGAAACCTAGATCCAAAACCCTTATTAACCCTATTTTTGACCCAAAACCCATTTGAAAACCCTTGACCTATCCTAATTTTAACGAAAACCTAATTCTAATCCTATTTTGACCCAAACCCTATTTTAACTCAAAACCAAATTCAAACCCAAACCCTAAATTTGACACCTAATTCAAACCTAATTTTGACCCAAAATCAAATCTTGACCCAAAACCCAAATTATAACCAGAGCCCTAATTTTGACCCAAACCTAACCACCCAAAACCCTAATTCGACAAAACCTTATTTTAAACCCAAAATCCTAATTGATAGCCTAAACCCTAATTCAAAGCCTAAACCCTAATTTTGACCCAAAATCCTAATTTTGATCCTAAACCCTAAATTTGAACCAAAACCCTAAATTTAACCTAACCCTAAATTTGACCAATAACCCTAATTCTAACCCTATTTTTGTCCCAAAACCCTTTAACTCAAACCCGACTCCTTAATTTTCACCCAAACCCAAAATTTGACCAAAAAATTTAACCTAATTTAGACCCAAAACCCTAATTCTAACCCTATTTTCCAAAACCAATATTTTTACTCAAACCCTAATTTTGACCAAAACCTAATTTGACCCAAACAAATTTTGACCCAAATAACCAAACCCACCCCAAACCCTAATACGAACCCTATTTTTGTCCCAAGACCTAAATTTAACCAACCTAATTTTGACCCAAACCTAATTTGACCAACAAATTTTGACCCAAAACCCAAAACCCTAATTTGACCCAAACCCTAATCACCCAAAACCCTAATTGCCCAAAATCCTAATTCGATCCAAAACCCTAATTGAACCCTATTTTTGACCCAAACCCATTTGACCAACGTATTTGACCGTAATCCCTAATTTTAACGCAAAACCTTAATTCTAATCTCACCTAATTCAAAAACCTAATTTTGACCCAAATCAAATTTTGACCCAAAACCCAAATTATAACCCAAAACCCTAATTCGACAAAAACCCTATTTTAAAAAAAAATCCTAATTGAAAGCCTAAACCCTAATTTTAACCCTAAACACTAATTCAAAGCCTAAACCCTAATTTTCACCCAAAATCCTAATTTTGATCCTAAACCCTAAATTTAACCCAGAACCCTAATTCAACCCTTTTTGTCCAAAACCCTAAATTTAACCATAACCTAATTTTAATCCAAACCCTAAATTTTGACCAAATTTAACCTAACCCTAAATTTGACCAATAACCCTAATTTAGACCCAAAACCCTATTTCTAACCCTATTTTTGTCCCAAAACCCTATTTTTACGAAACCCAAATTCAAACCCTAAACCCTAATTTTGACCTTTGCCAAAATTTTGACCCAAAATAACCCAAAGCTTTAATTTTGACCCAAAACCCTAATTTGACCCAAAACCCTAATTCGGCGCAAAACCCTAATTCGATCCAAAACCCTTATTCAACCCTATTTTTGACCCAAACCCATTTGACCCAAACCTTTTGACCCTTATCCCTAATTTTAACGCAAAACCTAAATTCTAATCCTATTTTTGACCCAAACCCTATTTTTAACCAAACCAAATTCAAACCCAAACCCTAAATTTGACCCAAAACCCTAATTCAAACCCAAACCCTAATTTTGACCCAAAATCAAATTTTGACCCAAAACCCAAATTATAACCAGAGCCCTAATTTTGACCCAAACCCTAACTCGACCCAAAACCCTAATTCGAAAAACCTTATTTTAAACCCAAAATCCTAATTGATAGCCTAAACCCTAATTCAAAGCCTAAACCCTAATTTTGACCCAAAATCCTAATTTTGATCCTAAACCCTAAATTTGAACCAAAACCCTAAATTTAACCCTAACCCTAAATTTGACCAATAACCCTAATTCTAACCCTATTTTTGTCCCAAAACCTTTTAACTCAAACCCCCTTAATTTTCCTATTAATAATTTAGACCCAAAACCCTAATTCTAACCCTATTTTTCCCAAAACCAATATTTTTACTCAAACCCTAATTTTGACCCAAAACCTAATTTGGACCCAAACAAATTTTGACCCAAAATAAAAACCCAATTACCAAACCCTAATAGAACCCTATTTTTGTCCCAAGACCCTAAATTTAACCCAAACCTAATTTTGACCCAAAACCCTAATTTGACCCAAACAAATTTTGACCAAAAACCCAAAACCCTAATTTGACCCAAAACCCTAATCCGACCCAAAACCCCACTCGCCCAAAATCCTAATTCGATCCAAAACCCCAATTAACCCTATTTTTGACCCAAAACCCATTTGACCGAACCGTATTTTTGACCGTAATCCCTAATTTTAACGCAAAACCTTTATCATTTTTGACCCAATACCCTAATTCAAAGAAACCTAATTTTGACCCAAAATCAAATTTTGACCCAAAACCCAAATTATAACCCAAAACCCTAATTGACAAAAACCCTATTTTAAAAGAAAATCCTAATTGAAAGCCTAAACCCTAATTTTAACCCTAAACCCTAATTCAAAGCCTAAACCCTAATTTTCACCCACAATCCTAATTTTGATCCTAAACCCTAAATTTATACCAAAACCCTAATTGAACCCTTTTGTCCAAACCCTAAATTTAACCTAACCCTAATTTTAATCCAAACCCTAAATTTTGACCCTAAATTTAACCTAACCCTAAATTTGACCAATAACCCTAATTTAGACCCAAAACCCTATTTCTAACCCTATTTTTGTCCCAAAACCCTATTTTTATGAAACCCAAATTCAAACCCTAAACCCTAATTTTGACCCCCAACAAATTTTGACCCAAAATAACCCAAAGCTTTAATTTTGACCCAAAACCCTAATTCGACCCAAAACCCTAATTCTGCGCAAAACCCTAATTCGATCCAAAACCCTTATTCGAACCCTATTTTTGACCCAAACCCATTTGACCCGAACCCCTTTTGACCCTTATCCCTAATTTTAACGCAAAACCTAAATTCTAATCCTATTTTTGACCCAAAACCCTATTTTTAACTCAAAACCAAATTCAAACCCAAAACCCTAAATTTGACCTCCTTTGACCCAAATCAATCTTGACCCAAAACCCAAATTATAACCCTGAGCCCTAATTTTGACCCAAAACCCTCCACCCAAAACCCTAATACAAAACCTTATTTTAAACCCAAAATCCTAATTGAAAGCCTAAACCCTAATTAAAGCCTAAACCCTAATTTTGACCCAAAATCCTAATTTTGATCCTAAACCCTAAATTTGAACCAAAACCCTAAATTTAACCATAACCCTAAATTTGACCAATAACCCTAATTCTAACCCTATTTTTGTCCCAAACCCTTTAACTCAAACCCGACTCCTTAATTTTCACCCAAACCCAAAATTTGACCCAAAAAAATTTAACCTAATTTAGACCCAAAACCTAATTTAACCCTATTTTCCCAAAACCAATATTTTACCAAACCTAATTTGACCAAACCTAATTTGACCCAAAAATTTACCAAAATACCCAACCACCCCAAACCTTAAACCCTATTTTTGTCCCAAGACCTAAATTTAACCAACCTAATTTGACCCAAAACCTAATTTGACAAAAATTTGAAAAACCCAAACCCTAATTCGACCCAAAACCCTAATCCACCCAAAACCCTAATTCGCCCAAAATCCCCGATCCAAAACCCCAATTGAACCCTATTTTTGACCCAAACCCATTTGACCAACCGTATTTTTGACGTAATCCTAATTTTAACGCAAAACCTTAATTCTAATCATTTTTGACCCATACCCTAATTCAAACCAAACCCTAATTTTGACCCAAAATCAAATTTTGACCCAAAACCCAAATTATAACCCAAAACCCTAATTCGACAAAAACCCTATTTTAAAGAAAATCCTAATTGAAAGCCTAAACCCTAATTTTAACCCTAAACCCTAATTCAAAGCCTAAACCCTAATTTTCACCCAAAATCCTAATTTTGATCCTAAACCCTAAATTTATACCAAAACCTAATTAACCCTTTTTGTCCAAAACCCTAAATTTACCCTAACCCTAATTTTAATCCAAACCCCTAAATTTTGACCCTTTAACCAAACCCTAAATTTGACCAATAACCCTAATTTAGACCCAAAACCCTATTTCTAACCCTATTTTTGTCCCAAAACCCTATTTTTATGAAAACCCAAATTCAAACCCTAAACCCTAATTTTGACTTGAACAATTTTGACCCAAAATAACCCAAAGCTTAATTTTGACCCAAAACCCTAATTCGACCCAAAACCCTAATAGCAAACCCTAATTCGATCCAAAACCCTTATTCGAACCCTATTTTTGACCCAAACCCATTTGACCAAACCCTTTTGACCCTTATCCCTAATTTTAACGCAAAACCTAAATTCTAATCCTATTTTTGACCCAAAACCCTATTTTTAAACAAACCAAATTCAAACCCAAACCCTAAATTTGACCCAAAACCCTAATTCAAACCCAAACCTAATTTTGACCCAAAATCAAATTTTGACCCAAAACCCAAATTATAACCCTGAGCCTAATTTTGACCCAAAACCCTAACTCGACCCAAAACCCTAATTCGACAAAACCTTATTTTAAACCCAAAATCCTAATTGAAAGCCTAAACCCTAATTCAAAGCCTCCTAATTTTGACCCAAAATCCTAATTTTGATCCTAAACCCTAAATTTGAACCAAAACCCTAAATTTAACCTAACCCTAAATTTGACCAATAACCCTAATTCTAACCCTATTTTTGTCCCAAAACTTTTAACTCAAACCCACTTAATTTTCACCCAAACCCATTTGACCCAAAAATTTAACCTAATTTAGACCCAAACCCTAATTTAACCCTATTTTTCAAAACCAATATTTTTACTCAAACCTAATTTTGACCCAAAACCTAATTTGGACCCAAAAATTTTACAAAATAACAACCCACCAAACCCTAATAGAACCCTATTTTTGTCCCAAGACCTATCTTTTTGACCCAAACCTATTTGAAACTTTTGACCCAAAACCCAAAACCCTAATTCGACCCAAAACCCTAATCACCCAAAAACCCCACTCGCCCAAAATCCTAATTGATCCAAAACCCCAATTAACCCTATTTTTGACCCAAACCCATTTGACCCAAACCGTATTTTGACCGTAATCCCTAATTTTAACCAAAACCTAATTCTAATCTTTTGACCCAAACCTAATTCAAACCCAAACCTAATTTTGACCCAAAATCAAATTTTGACCCAAAACCCAAATTATAACCCAAAACCCTAAGACAAAAACCCTATTTTAAAAGAAAATCCTAATTAAAGCCTAAACCCTAATTTTAACCCTAAACCCTAATTCAAAGCCTAAACCCTAATTTTCACCCAAAATCCTAATTTTGATCCTAAACCCTAAATTTATACCAAACCCTAATTCAACCCTTTTGTCCAAAACCCTAAATTTAACCTAACCCTAATTTTAATCCAACCCTAAATTTTGACCCTAAATTTAACCTAACCCTAAATTTGACCAATAACCTAATTTAGACCCAAAACCCTATTTCTAACCCTATTTTTGTCCCAAAACCCTAAAAACCCAAATTAAACCTAAACCCTAATTTTGACCAAACCAAATTTTGACCCAAAATAACCCAAAGCTTTAATTTTGACCCAAAACCCTAATTCACCCAAAACCCTAATTCGGCGCAAAACCCTAATTCGATCCAAAACCCTTATTCAACCCTATTTTTGACCCAAACCCATTTGACCTAACCCTTTGACCCTTATCCCTAATTTTAACGCAAAACCTAAATTTAATCCTATTTTTGACCCAAAACCCTATTTTTAACTCAAAACCAAATTCAAACCCAAACCCTAAATTTGAACCAAAACCCTAATTAGAACCCGAAACCCTAATTTTTACCCAAACTCGAAATTTTGACCCAAATCCCAAATTATAACCCTGAGCCCTAATTTTGACCCAAAACCCTAACTCTGACACAAAACCCTAATTCTGACAAAAAACCTTATTTTAAACCCAAAATCCTAATTGATAGCCTAAACCCTAATTCAAAGCCTAAACCCTAATTTTGACCCAAAATACTAATTTTGATCCTAAACCCTAAATTTGAACCAAAACCCTAAATTTAACCTAACCCTAAATTTGACCAATAACCCTAATTCTAACCCTATTTTTGTCCCAAAACCCTTTTAACTCAAACCCGACTCCTTAATTTTCACCCAAACCCAAATTTGACCCAACAAATTCTAACCCTAATTTAGACCCAAAACCCTAATTCTAACCCTATTTTTGCCCCAAAACCAATATTTTTACTCAAACCCTAATTTTGACCCAAACCCTAATTTGGACCCAAACAAATTTTGACAATACCCCCCCCCCAAACCCTAATACAACCCTATTTTTGTCCCAAGACCAAATTTAACCTAACCTAATTTTGACCCAAAACCTAATTTGACCCAAAAAATTTTGACCCAACCAAACCTAACCCAAACCCTAATCACCCAAAACCCTAATTTGCCCAAAATCCTAATTGATCCAAAACCCCCCTATTTTTGACCCAAACCCATTTGACCTAACCGTATTTTGACCGTAATCCTAATTTTAACGAAACCTAATTCTAATCTTTTTGACCCAAACCCTAATTCAAACCAAACCTAATTTTGACCCAAAATCAAATTTTGACCCAAAACCCAAATTATAACCCAAACCCTAAAAAAAACCCTATTTTAAAAGAAAATCCTAATTGAAAGCCTAAACCCTAATTTTAACCCTAAACCCTAATTCAAAGCCTAAACCCTAATTTTCACCCAAAATCCTAATTTTGATCCTAAACCCTAAATTTATACCAAAACCCTAATTAACCCTTTTGTCCAAAACCCTAAATTTAACCTAACCCTAATTTTAATCCAAACCCCTAAATTTTGCCTAAATTTAACCGAACCCTAAATTTGACCAATAACCCTAATTTAGACCCAAAACCCTATTTCTAACCCTATTTTTGTCCCAAACCCTATTTTAAACCCAAATTCAAACCCTACCCTATTATTTGACAAAAAATTTGGACCCAAAATAACCCAAAGCTTAATTTTGACCCAAAACCCTAATTGACCAAAACCCTAAGCGCAAAACCCTAATTCGATCCAAAACCCTTATTCAACCCTATTTTTGACCCAAAACCCATTTGACCGGAACCCTTTTGACCCTTATCCCTAATTTTAACGCAAAACCTAAATTCTAATCCTATTTTTGACCCAAAACCCTATTTTTAACTCAAAAACCAAATTCAAACCCAAAACCCTAAATTTGACCCAAAACCCTAATTCAAACCCGAAACCCTAATTTTGACCCAAAATCGAAATTTTGACCCAAAACCCAAATTATAACTCAGAGCCCTAATTTTGACCCAAAACCCTAACTCTGACCCAAAATCCTAATTGATAGCCTAAACCCTAATTCAAAGCCTAAACCCTAATTTTGACCCAAAATCCTAATTTTGATCCTAAACCCTAAATTTGAACCAAAACCCTAAATTTAACCCAGAACCCTAAATTTGACCAATAACCCTAATTCTAACCCTATTTTTGTCCCAAAACCCTTTAACTCAACCGACTCTTAATTTTCACCAAACCCAATTTGACCAAAAATTTAACCCTAATTTAGACCCAAAACCCTAATTCTAACCCTATTTTTGCCCAAAACCAATATTTTACTCAACCTAATTTTGACCCAAAACCTAATTTGGACCCAAACAAATTTTACCAAATACCAAACCCTTACCAAACCTAATAGAACCTATTTTTGTCCCAAACCTAAATTTAACCTAACCCTAATTTTGACCCAAACCTAATTTGACCAAATTTTGACCCAAACCCAAACCTAATTTGACCCAAACCCTAATCACCCAAAACTAATTGCCCAAAATCCTATTCGATCCAAACCCCAATTCAACCCTATTTTGACCCAAACCCATTTGACCCTAACCGTATTTTTGACCGTAATCCCTAATTTTAACGCAAAACCTTAATTCTAATCATTTTTGACCCCCAATTCAAACCTAATTTTGACCCAAAATCAAATTTTGACCCAAAACCCAAATTATAACCCAAACCCTATTAAAACCCTATTTTAAAAAGAAATCCTAATTGAAAGCCTAAACCCTAATTTTAACCCTAAACCCTAATTCAAAGCCTAAACCCTAATTTTCACCCAAAATCCTAATTTTGATCCTAAACCCTAAATTTATACCAAACCCTAATTCAACCCTTTTTGTCCAAAACCCTAAATTTAACCCTAACCCTAATTTTAATCCAAACCCTAAATTTTGACCCAAATTATTAACCCTAAATTTGACCAATAACCCTAATTTAGACCCAAAACCCTATTTCTAACCCTATTTTTGTCCCAAAACCCTTTTTTTACAAAACCAAATTAACCTAAACCTAATTAAAATTGAAATTCCAAAATAACCCAAAGCTTAATTTTGACCAAAACCCTAATTGACCCAAAACCTAAGGAAAACCAATCGATCCAAAACCCTTATTCAACCCTATTGCAAACCCATTTGACAATTTTTGACCCTTATCCCTAATTTTAACCAAAACCTAAATTCTAATCCTATTTTTGACCCAAACCCTATTTTAACAAACCAAATTCAAACCCAAACCCTAAATTTGACCCAAAACCCTAATTCAAACGAAACCCTAATTTTGACCCAAAATCAAATTTGACCCAAAACCCAAATTATAACCGAGCCTAATTTTGACCCAAAACCCTAACTCACCCAAAACCCTAACTGAAAAACCTTTTTTTAATCCCAAAATCCTAATTGAAAGCCTAAACCCTAATTCAAAGCCTAAACCCTAATTTTGACCCAAAATCCTAATTTTGATCCTAAACCCTAAATTTTAACGAAAACCCTAAATTTAACCCATAACCCTAAATTTGACCAATAACCCTAATTCTAACCCTATTTTTGTCCCAAAACCCTTGTTTAACTCAAACCCGACTCCTTAATTTTCACCCAAACCCAAATTTGACCCCAATTCTAATTTAGACCCAAACCTAATTCTAACCCTATTTTGCCCCAAAACCAATATTTTACCAAACCTAATTTGACCAAAACCTAATTTGACCCAAAAATTTTGACAAATACCAAACCCAAACCTAATAGAACCTATTTTTGTCCCAAGACCTAAATTTAACCAACCCTATTTTGACCCAAAACCCTAATTTGACCAAACCAAATTTTGACCCAAACCCAAACCCTAATTGACCCAAAACCCTAATCCACCCAAAACCCTAATGCCCAAAATCCTAATTCGATCCAAAACCCTAATTCAACCCTATTTTTGACCCAAAACCCATTTGACCCATAACCGTATTTTTGACCGTAATCCCTAATTTTAACGCAAAACCTTAATTCTAATCTTTTTGACCCAATACCTAATTCAACCGAAACCTAATTTTGACCCAAAATCAAATTTTGACCCAAAACCCAAATTATAACCCAAAACCCTAATTCGACAAAACCCTATTTTAAAAGAAAATCCTAATTGAAAGCCTAAACCCTAATTTTAACCCTAAACCCTAATTCAAAGCCTAAACCCTAATTTTCACCCAAAATCCTAATTTTGATCCTAAACCCTAAATTTATACCAAACCCTAATTAACCCTTTTTGTCCAAAACCCTAAATTTAACCGAACCCTAATTTTAATCCAAACCCCTAAATTTTGACCCTAAATAATAACCCTAAATTTGACCAATAACCCTAATTTAGACCCAAAACCCTATTTCTAACCCTATTTTTGTCCCAAAACCCTATTTTGAAACCCAAATTCAAACCCTAAACCCTAATTTTGACTTGAAAAATTTTGACCCAAAATAACCCAAAGCTTAATTTTGACCCAAAACCCTATTCACCCAAAACCCTAATGCGCAAAACCCTAACTCGATCCAAAACCCTTATTCAACCCTATTTTTGACCCAAAACCCATTTGACCCGAACCCTTTTGACCCTTATCCCTAATTTTAACGCAAAACCTAAATTCTAATCCTATTTTTGACCCAAACCCTATTTTAACAACATTAAACCAAACCCTAAATTTGACCCAAAACCCTAATTCAACAAAACCCTAATTTTGACCCAAAATCAAATTTTGACCCAAACCCAAATTATAACCAGAGCCTAATTTTGACCCAAAACCCTAACTCGACCCAAAACCCTAATTCGACAAAACCTTATTTTAAACCCAAAACCCTAATTGAAAGCCTAAACCCTAATTCAAAGCCTAAACCCTAATTTTGACCCAAAATCCTAATTTTGATCCTAAACCCTAAATTTGAACCAAAACCCTAAATTTAACCTTAACCCTAAATTTGACCAATAACCCTAATTCTAACCCTATTTTTGTCCCAAAACCCTTTAACTCAAACCCGATTTAATTTTCACCAACCCTTTGAAATTTAACTAATTTAGACCCAAAACCTAATTTAACCTATTTTTGCCCCAAAACCAATATTTTACTAACCTAATTTTGACAACCTAATTTGGACCCAAATTTTGACCAAATACAAACCCTCCAAACCTAATAAACCTATTTTTGTCCCAAACCTAATTAACCTAACCTAATTTTGACCCAAACCTATTTGACCAAAAATTTTGACCCAAACCAAACCCTAATTTGACCCAAACCCTAATCGACCCAAAACCCTAATTCGCCCAAAATCCTATTGATCCAAAACCCAATTAACCCTATTTTTGACCCAAACCCATTTGACCCTAACCGTATTTTTGACCGTAATCCCTAATTTTAACGCAAAACCTTAATTTAATCTTTTTGACCCATAACCTAATTTTGACCCAAAATCAAATTTTGACCCAAAACCCAAATTATAACCCAAAACCCTAATCGACAAAACCCTATTTTAAAAGAAAATCCTAATTGAAAGCCTAAACCCTAATTTTAACCCTAAACCCTAATTCAAAGCCTAAACCCTAATTTTCACCCAAAATCCTAATTTTGATCCTAAACCCTAAATTTATACCAAACCCTAATTACCCTTGTCCAAAACCCTAAATTTAACCTAACCCTAATTTTAATCCAAACCCCTAAATTTTGACCCTAAATTTAACCTAACCCTAAATTTGACCAATAACCCTAATTTAGACCCAAAACCCTATTTCTAACCCTATTTTTGTCCCAAAACCCTATTTTTTTTAAAACCCAAATTCAAACCCTAAACCCTAATTTGAATTGGAAAATTTTGACCCAAAATAACCCAAAGCTTTAATTTTGACCCAAAACCCTAATTCACCCAAAACCCTAATTCGCGCAAAACCCTAATTCGATCCAAAACCCTTATTCAACCCTATTTTTGACCCAAACCCATTTGACCCGAACCCTTTGACCCTTATCCCTAATTTTAACGCAAAACCTAATTCTAATCCTATTTTTGACCCAAACCCTATTTTTAACTCAAAACCAAATTCAAACCCAAACCCTAAATTTGACCCAAAACCCTAATTCAAACAACCCTAATTTTGACCCAAAATCAAATCTTGACCCAAAACCCAAATTATAACCCTGAGCCCTAATTTTGACCCAAAACCCTAACTCGACCCAAAACCCTAATTCGACAAAACCTTATTTTAAACCCAAAATCCTAATTGATAGCCTAAACCCTAATTCAAAGCCTAAACCCTAATTTTGACCCAAAATCCTAATTTTGATCCTAAACCCTAAATTTGAACCAAAACCCTAAATTTAACCTAACCCTAAATTTGACCAATAACCCTAATTCTAACCCTATTTTTGTCCCAAAACCCTTTAACTCAAACCCGACTCTTAATTTTCACCCAAACCCTTTGACCCAACAAATTTAACCTAATTTAGACCCAAAACCCTAATTCTAACCCTATTTTTGCCCCAAAACCAATATTTTTACTCAAACCCTAATTTTGACCCAAAACCCTAATTTGGACCAAAACAAATTTTGACCCAAAATAACCCAAACCCATACCCCAAACCCTAATAGAACCCTATTTTTGTCCCAAACCAATTTAACCAACCTAATTTTGACCCAAAACCCTAATTTGACCAAACCAAATTTTGACCCAACCCAAAACCCTAATCGACCCAAACCCTAATCACCCAAAACCCCATTCGCCCAAAATCCTAATTCGATCCAAAACCCAATTAACCCTATTTTGACCCAAACCCAACCGTATTTTGACCGTAATCCTAATTTTAACGCAAAACCTAATTCTAATCTTACCCTAATTCAAACCCAACCTAATTTTGACCCAAAATCAAATTTTGACCCAAAACCCAAATTATAACCCAAACCCTAATTCGACAAAACCCTATTTTAAAAGAAAATCCTAATTGAAAGCCTAAACCCTAATTTTAACCCTAAACCCTAATTCAAAGCCTAAACCCTAATTTTCACCCAAAATCCTAATTTTGATCCTAAACCCTAAATTTATACCAAACCCTAATTAACCCTTTGTCCAAAACCCTAAATTTACCTAACCCTAATTTTAATCCAAACCCTAAATTTTGACCCTAAATTTAACCTAACCCTAAATTTGACCAATAACCCTAATTTAGACCCAAAACCCTATTTCTAACCCTATTTTTGTCCCAAAACCCTATTTTTTAAAACCCAAATTCAAACCCTAAACCTAATTGAAAATTTGACCCAAAATAACCCAAAGCTTAATTTTGACCCAAAACCCTAATTCGACCCAAAACCCTAACTGCGCAAAACCCTAATTCGATCCAAAACCCTTATTCAACCCTATTTTTGACCAAACCCATTTGACCCGAACCCTTTGACCCTTATCCCTAATTTTAACGCAAAACCTAAATTCTAATCCTATTTTTGACCCAAACCCTATTTTTAACTCAAAACCAAATTCAAACCAAACCTAAATTTGACCCAAACCCTAATTCAAACAAACCTAATTTTGACCCAAAATCAAATTTTGACCCAAAACCCAAATTATAACCGAGCCCTAATTTTGACCCAAACCCTAACTCGACCCAAAACCCTAATTCGACAAAACCTTATTTTAAACCCAAAATCCTAATTGAAAGCCTAAACCATAATTCAAAGCCTAAACCCTAATTTTGACCCAAAATCCTAATTTTGATCCTAAACCCTAAATTTGAACCAAAACCCTAAATTTAACCTAACCCTAAATTTGACCAATAACCCTAATTCTAACCCTATTTTTGTCCCAAACCCTTTTAACTCAAACCCCTCTTAATTTTCACCCAAACCCAAAATTTGACCCAAACAAATTTAACCCTAATTTAGACCCAAAACCCTAATTCTAACCTATTTTTGCCCCAAAACCAATATTTTACTCAAACCCTAATTTTGACCCAAAACCCTAATTTGACCCAAAAAATTTGACCCAAAATAACCCAAACCCAATCACCCCAAACCCTAATACGAACCCTATTTTTGTCCCAAGACCTAAATTTAACCCTAACCTAATTTTGACCCAAAACCCTAATTTGGACCCAAACCAAATTTTGACCCAAAACCCAAACCCTAACCACCCAAAACCCTAATCACCCAAAACCCTAATTCGCCCAAAATCCTCGATCCAAACCCTAATTCAACCCTATTTTTGACCCAAAACCCATTTGACCCTAACCGTATTTTTGACCGTAATCCCTAATTTTAACGCAAAACCTAATTCTAATCATTTTTGACCCAATATTAACCCTAATTTTGACCCAAAATCAAATTTTGACCCAAAACCCAAATTATAACCCAAACCCTAATTCCAAAAACCCTATTTTAAAAGAAAATCCTAATTGAAAGCCTAAACCCTAATTTTAACCCTAAACCCTAATTCAAAGCCTAAACCCTAATTTTCACCCAAAATCCTAATTTTGATCCTAAACCCTAAATTTATACCAAACCCTAATTCAACCCTTTTGTCCAAAACCCTAAATTTAACCTAACCCTAATTTTAATCCAAACCCTAAATTTTGACCCTAAATTTAACCTAACCCTAAATTTGACCAATAACCCTAATTTAGACCCAAAACCCTATTTCTAACCCTATTTTTGTCCCAAAACCCTATTTTTTACCAAAACCCAAATTCAAACCCTAAACCCTAATTTTGCTTTGGACCAAATTTTGACCCAAAATAACCCAAAGCTTTAATTTTGACCCAAAACCCTAATTCGACCCAAAACCCTAATTCGCGCAAAACCCTAACTCGATCCAAAACCCTTATTCGAACCCTATTTTTGACCCAAAACCCATTTGACCCGAACCCTTTTTGACCCTTATCCCTAATTTTAACGCAAAACCTAAATTCTAATCCTATTTTTGACCCAAACCCTATTTTTAACTCAAAACCAAATTCAAACCCAAACCCTAAATTTGACCCAAAACCCTAATTCAAAAACCCTAATTTTGACCCAAAATCAAATTTGACCCAAACCCAAATTATAACCTGAGCCCTAATTTTGACCCAAACCCTAACTCACCCAAAACCCTATTCGACAAAACCTTATTTTAAACCCAAAATCCTAATTGAAAGCCTAAACCCTAATTCAAAGCCTAAACCCTAATTTTGACCCAAAATCCTAATTTTGATCCTAAACCCTAAATTTGAACCAAAACCCTAAATTTAACCTAACCCTAAATTTGACCAACTTAACCCTATTTTTGTCCCAAAACCTTTAACTCAAACCCCCTTAATTTTCACCCAAACCCAAATTTGACCCAAATTAACCCTAATTTAGACCCAAAACCCTAATTCTAACCCTATTTTGCCCCAAACCAATATTTTACTCAAACCCTAATTTGACCCAAACCTAATTTGACCCAAAAATTTACCCAAAATAACCCAACCCACCCAAACCCTAATAGAACCCTATTTTTGTCCCAAGACCTAAATTTAAAACCCTAATTTGACCCAAAACCTAATTTGGACCAAACCAAATTTTGACCCAACCCAAACCCTAATTGCCCAAACCCTAATCACCCAAAACCCCACTGCCCAAAATCCTACGATCCAAACCCCAATTACCCTATTTTTGACCCAAACCCATTTGACTAACCGTATTTTTGACCGTAATCCCTAATTTTAACGCAAAACCTTAATTCTAATCTTTTTTGACCCAACCCTAATTCAAACCGAACCCTAATTTTGACCCAAAATCAAATTTTGACCCAAAACCCAAATTATAACCCAAACCCTAATTCGAAAAAACCCTATTTTAAAAGAAAATCCTAATTGAAAGCCTAAACCCTAATTTTAACCCTAAACCCTAATTCAAAGCCTAAACCCTAATTTTCACCCAAAATCCTAATTTTGATCCTAAACCCTAAATTTATACCAAAACCCTAATTCGAACCCTTTTTGTCCAAAACCCTAAATTTAACCCTAACCCTAATTTTAATCCAAACCCCTAAATTTTGACCCTAAATTTAACCTAACCCTAAATTTGACCAATAACCCTAATTTAGACCCAAAACCCTATTTCTAACCCTATTTTTGTCCCAAAACCCTATTTTTTATGAAAACCCAAATTCAAACCCTAAACCCTATTTTGATTTGCAAAATTTGGACCCAAAATAACCCAAAGCTTTAATTTTGACCCAAAACCCTAATTCGACCCAAAACCCTAACCGGCGCAAAACCCTAACTCGATCCAAAACCCTTATTCAACCCTATTTTTGACCCAAAACCCATTTGACCTTAACCCTTTTTGACCCTTATCCCTAATTTTAACGCAAAACCTAAATTCTAATCCTATTTTTGACCCAAACCCTATTTTTAACTCAAAACCAAATTCAAACCCAAACCCTAAATTTGACCCAAAACCCTAATTCAACCGAAACCCTAATTTTGACCCAAAATCAAATCTTGACCCAAAACCCAAATTATAACCCAGAGCCCTAATTTTGACCCAAACCCTAATCACCCAAAACCCTAATTCGACAAAACCTATTTTAAACCCAAAATCCTAATTGATAGCCTAAACCCTAATTCAAAGCCTAAACCCTAATTTTGACCCAAAATCCTAATTTTGATCCTAAACCCTAAATTTGAACCAAAACCCTAAATTTAACCTTAACCCTAAATTTGACCAATAACCCATCTAACCCTATTTTTGTCCCAAAACCCTTTAACTCAAAACCTCCTTAATTTTCACCCAACCCATTTGACCAAAATTTAACCCTAATTTAGACCCAAAACCTAATTCTAACCCTATTTTTGCCCAAAACCAATATTTTTACTCAAACCTAATTTTGACCAAAACCTAATTTGACCCAAAATTTTGACCAAAATAACAACCCACCCAAACCCTAATGAACCCTATTTTGTCCCAAGACCTAATTTAACTAACCTTTTTGACCCAAAACCCTAATTTGGACCAACAAATTTTGACCCCTACCCAAACCCTAAACCCAAACCCCATTGCCCAAAACCTATTGATCCAAACCCCAATTAACCCTATTTTTGACCCAAAACCCATTTGACCTAACCGTATTTTGACCGTAATCCCTAATTTTAACGCAAAACCTAATTCTAACTTTTACCCAATACCCTAATTCAAACCGAACCCTAATTTTGACCCAAAATCAATTTTGACCCAAAACCCAAATTATAACCCAAACCCTAATTCGACAAAAACCCTATTTTAAAAGAAAATCCTAATTGAAAGCCTAAACCCTAATTTTAACCCTAAACCCTAATTCAAAGCCTAAACCCTAATTTTCACCCAAAATCCTAATTTGATCCTAAACCCTAAATTTATACCAAAACCCTAATTCAACCTTTTTGTCCAAAACCCTAAATTTAACCTTAACCCTAATTTTAATCCAAACCCCTAAATTTTGACCTAAATTTAACCTAACCCTAAATTTGACCAATAACCCTAATTTAGACCCAAAACCCTATTTCTAACCCTATTTTTGTCCCAAACCCTATTTTTCGAAACCCAAATTCAAACCCTAAACCCTAATTTTGACCTTGAATTTGACCCAAAATAACCCAAAGCTTTAATTTTGACCCAAAACCCTAATTCACCCAAAACCCTATCGGAAACCCTAACTCGATCCAAAACCCTTATTCAACCCTATTTTTGACCCAAAACCCATTTGACCCGAACCTTTTTGACCCTTATCCCTAATTTTAACGCAAAACCTAAATTTAATCCTATTTTTGACCCAAAACCCTATTTTTAACTCAAAACCAAATTCAAACCCAAACCCTAAATTTGACCCAAAACCCTAATTCAAACCCAAACCCTAATTTTGACCCAAAATCAAATTTTGACCCAAAACCCAAATTATAACCTGAGCCCTAATTTTGACCCAAAACCCTAACTCACCCAAAACCCTAATTCGACAAAACCTTATTTTAAACCCAAAATCCTAATTGAAAGCCTAAACCCTAATTCAAAGCCTAAACCCTAATTTTGACCCAAAATCCTAATTTTGATCCTAAACCCTAAATTTGAACCAAAACCCTAAATTTAACCTAACCCTAAATTTGACCAATAACCCTAATTCTAACCCTATTTTTGTCCCAAAACCCTTTAACTCAAACCCATCTTAATTTTCACCCAAACCCAAAATTTGCCAAATTTAACCCTAATTTAGACCCAAAACCCTAATTCTAACCCTATTTTTCCCCAAAACCAATATTTTTACTCAAACCCTAATTTTGACCCAAAACCCTAATTTGGACCCAAACAAATTTTGACCCAAAATAACCCAAACCCATTGACCCCAAACCCTAATACGAACCCTATTTTTGTCCCAAGACCCTAAATTTAACTAACCCTAATTTGACCCAAAACCCTAATTTGGACCAAACAAATTTTGACCCAAAACCCAAAACCCTAATTCGACCCAAAACCCTATACCCAAAACCCTAATTCCCTCGATCCAAAACCCTAATTAACCCTATTTTTGACCCAAAACCCATTTGACCCTAACCGTATTTTTGACCGTAATCCCTAATTTTAACGCAAAACCTTAATTCTAATTTCTTTTGACCCAATACCCTAATTCAAACCAAACCCTAATTTTGACCCAAAATCAAATTTTGACCCAAACCCAAATTATCCCCCCCTATTGAAAAACCCTATTTTAAAAGAAAATCCTAATTGAAAGCCTAAACCCTAATTTTAACCCTAAACCCTAATTCAAAGCCTAAACCCTAATTTTCACCCAAAATCCTAATTTTGATCCTAAACCCTAAATTTATACCAAAACCCTAATTCGAACCCTTTTTGTCCAAAACCCTAAATTTAACCAACCCTAATTTTAATCCAAACCCCTAAATTTTGCCTAAATTTAACCTTAACCCTAAATTTGACCAATAACCCTAATTTAGACCCAAAACCCTATTTCTAACCCTATTTTTGTCCCAAAACCCTATTTTTAAAAACCCAAATTCAACCTAAACCCTATTTGCTTGAAAATTTTGACCCAAAATAACCCAAACTTAATTTTGACCCAAAACCCTAATTCGACAAAACCCAACGCAAACCCTAATTGATCCAAAACCCTATTAACCCTATTTTTGACCCAAACCCATTTGACCAAACTTTTGACCAAAACCCTAATTTTAACGTAAACCTAAATTTAATCCTATTTTGACCCAAAACCCTATTTTAACTCAAAACCAATCAACCCAAACCTAAATTTGACCCAAAACCCTAATTCAAACCAAACCCTAATTTTGACCCAAAATCAAACTTGCCCAATTATCAAAGCCTAATTTTGACCCAAACCCTAACGACCCAAAACCCTAAAAAACCTTATTTTAAACCCAAAATCCTAATTGAAATCCTAAACCCTAATTCAAACCTAAACCCTAATTTTGACCCAAAATCCTAATTTTGATCCTAATCCGTATATTTGAACCAAAACCCTTAATTTAACCCAGAACCCTAATTTTGACCAATTACCCTAATTCTAACCCTATTTTTGTCCCAAAACCCTTTAACTCAAACCCCTTAATTTTCACCCAAACCCAAAATTGACCCAAAACCCAAATTCTAACCCTAATTTAGACCCAAAACCCTAATTCTAACCTTTTTCCCAAACCAATATTTTTACCAAACCCAATTTTGACCCAAAACCTAATTTGGACCCAAAACCAAATTTCCAAAATAACCCAACCCTTTGACCCAAACCCTAATAACCCTATTTTTGTCCCAAGACCCTAAATTTAACCTAACCCTAATTTGACCCAAAACCTAATTTGACCCAAACAAATTTTGACCCAAAAACCCAAAACCCTATCCGACCCAAAACCCTAATTCCCAAAACCCTAATTGCCCAAAACCCTAATTCGATCCAAAACCCTAATTGAACCCTATTTTTGACCCAAAACCCATTTGACCCTAACCTATTTTTGACCGTAATCCCTAATTTTAACGCAAAACCTAATTCTAATCTTTGCCCCTTACCCAAAACCCTAATTCAAACCCGAACCCTAATTTTGACCCAAAATCAAATTTTGACCCAAAACCCAAATTATAACCCAAAACCCTAATTGCAAAACCCTATTTTAAAAGAAAATCCTAATTGAAAGCCTAAACCCTAATTTTAACCCTAAACCCTAATTCAAAGCCTAAAACCCTAATTTTCACCCAAAATCCTAATTTTGATCCTAAACCCTAAATTTATACCAAACCCTAATTCCCTTTTTTGTCCAAAACCCTAAATTTAACCTAACCCTAATTTTAATCCAAACCCCTAAACTTTAACCCTAAATTTAACCCATAACCCTAAATTTGACCAATAACCCTAATTTAGACCCCAAAACCCTATTTCGAACCCTATTTTTGTCCCAAAACCCTATTTTTTATGAAAACCCAAATTCAAACCCTAAACCCTAATTTTGACCAAACCAATTTTGCCAAACCAAATTTGGACCCAAAATAACCCAAAGCTTTAATTTTGACCCAAAACCCTAATTTGACCCAAAACCCTAATTTGGCGCAAAACCCTAATTCGATCCAAAACCCTTATTCAACCCTATTTTTGACCCAAAACCCATTTGACCCGAACCCTTTTTTGACCCTTATCCCTAATTTTAACGCAAAACCTAAATTCTAATCCTATTTTGACCCAAAACCCTATTTTTAACTCAAAACCAAATTCAAACCCAAACCCTAAATTTGACCCAAAACCCCAAACCCTAATTTGACCCAAAATCAAATTTTGACCCAAAACCCAAATTATAACCAGACCCTAATTTTGACCAAAACCCTAACTGACCCAAAACCCAATTCGACAAAACCTTATTTTAAACCCAAAATCCTAATTGAAAGCCTAAACCCTAATTAAAGCTAAACCCTAATTTTGACCCAAAATCCTAATTTTGATCCTAAACCTAAATTTGAACCAAAACCCTAAATTTAACCTAACCCTAAATTTGACCAATAACCCTAATTCTAACCCTATTTTTGTCCCAAAACCCTTTTAACTCAACCCCCTTAATTTTCACCCAAAACCCAAAATTTGACCCAAACCCAAATTTAACCTAATTTAGACCCAAAACCCTAATTCTAACCCTATTTTTCCCCAAAACCATTTTCCAACCCTAATTTTGACCCAAACCCTAATTTGGACCCAAACCAATTTGCCCAATACCCAAACCCACCCAACTAATAGAACCCTATTTTGTCCAACCTAATTTACCAACCTAATTTTGACCCAAACCCTAATTTGACCCCAATTTTGACCCCCAAACCCTAACCGACCCAAACCCTAATTACCCAAAACCCTATTTGCCCAAGATCCAAACCCTAATTACCCCTATTTTTGACCCAAAACCCATTTGAAACCCTATTTTTGACCGTATTCCTAATTTTAACGCAAACCTTAATTCTAATCTTTCTTTTTGACCCAATACCCTAATTCAAACACCCTTTTACAAATTGACCCAAAACCCAAATTATAACCCAAAACCCTATTTGACCAAAACCCTATTTAAAAGAAAATCCTAATTGAAAGCCTAAACCCTAATTTTAACCCTAAACCCTAATTCAAAGCCTAAACCCTAATTTTCACCCAAAACCTAATTTTGATCCTAAACCCTAAATTTATACCAAAACCCTAATTCGAACCCTTTTTGTCCAAAACCCTAAATTTAACCTAACCCATTTAATCCAACCCCTAATTTTGACCCACTAAATTTAACCTTAACCCTAAATTTGACCAAAACCCTAATTTAGACCCAAAACCCTATTTCAAACCCTATTTTTCCCAACCTATTTTTTCAAAACCCAAATTCAAACCTAAACCCTAATTTTGACCAAAAATTTTGACCAAAATTTAAAATAACCCAAACCAATTTTGACCCAAACCCTAATTGACCCAAAACCCTAATTTGCCAAAACCTAATCCGATCCAAAACCCTTATTAACCCTATTTTTGACCCAAAACCCATTTGACCCAACCCTTTTGAAATCCCTAATTTTAACGCAAACCCTAAATTCTAATCCTATTTTTGACCCAAACCCTTTTTAACTCAAAACCTAATTAAACCCAAACCCTAAATTTGACCCTAATTCAAACCCAAACCCTAATTTTGACCCAAAATCATTTGACCCAAAACCCAAATTATAACCCAAAACCCTAATTTGACCCAAAACCCTAATTTAACCCAAAACCCTAACAAAACCCTAATTTAAACCCAAACCCTAATTACCTAAACCCTAATTCAAAGCCTAAACCCTAATTTTGACCCAAAATCCTAATTTTGATCCTAAAACCAACCAATACCCAACCCTAAATTTGACCAAAACCCTAATTCTAACCCTATTTTTGTCCCAAAACCCTTTTTAACTCAAACCCTAATTCCCCCTAATTTTGACCCAACCACCCAAAACCAAAACCAATTTAGACCCAAAACCTAATTCTAACCCTATTTTACCCAAAACTTTACCAAACCCAAATAACCAAACCCTATTTTGACCCCATACCCAAATAACCCAAACCAAATTCGACCCAAACCCTAATATAACCCTAATTTTGTCCCAAAACCCTATTAACCACCCTCACCCTTTGACCCAAAACCCTATTTGACCCAAACAATTTTGCAAAACCTAAAACCCTATTTGACCCAAAACCCTAATCTAACCAAAACCTAATCCCAAACCTAATTTGACCCAAAACCCTAATTCAACCCTATTTTTGACCCAAAACCCATTTGACCCAAAACCGTATTTTTAACCGTAATCCCTAATTTTAACGCAAAACCTTAATTTAACTTTTTTGACCCAAAACATTTTAACCCAATACCCTAATTCAAACTCAACCCTAATTTTGACCCAAAATCAAATTTTGACCCAAAACCCAAATTCTAACCCAAAACCCTAATTCGACCCAAAACCCTATTTTAAAAGAAAATCCTAATTCGAAAGCCTAAAACCCTAATTTTAACCCTAAACCCTAATTCAAAGCCTAAACCCTAATTTTCACCCAAAACCTAATTTTGATCCTAAACCCTAAATTTATACCAAAACCCTAATTCTAACCCTTTTTTGTCCAAAACCCTAAATTTACCCAAACCCTAATTTTAATCCAAACCAAATTTTGACCCCAAATTTAACCCAAACCTAAATTTGACCATAACCCTAATTTAGACCCAAAACCCTAATCTAACCCTATTTTTGTCCCAAAACCCTATTTTTCCGAAACCCAAATTCAAACCTAACCCTAATTTTGACCACCCCAAATTTGGACCAACCCAAATTTTGACCCAAAATAACCCAAAGCTCTAATTTTGACCCAAAACCCTAATGACCCAAAACCCTATTTGACCCAAAACCCTAATTCGATCCAAAACCCTAATTCAACCCTATTTTTGACCCAAAACCCATTTGACCCAACCCTTTTTTACCTTATCCCTAATTTTAACGCAAAACCTAAATTCTAATCCTATTTTTGTCCCAAACCCTATTTTTAACTCAAAACCAAATTCAAACCCAACCCTATTTTGACCCAAAACCCTAATTCAAACCGAAACCCTAATTTGACCCAAAATCAAATCTTGACCCAAAACCCAAATTATAACCCAAACCCTAATTTTGACCCAAACCCTAATGACCCAAAACCCTAATTAAAACCAATTTTAAACCCAAAACCCTAATTTAAACCTAAACCCTAATTCAAACCCAAAACCCAAATTTTGACCCAAAATCCTAATTCTGATCCTAAACCCTAAATTTAAACCAAAACCCTAAATTTAACCCAGAACCCTAATTTTGACCCAATAACCCTAATTCTAACCCTATTTTTGTCCCAAAACCTTTAAACTCAAACCCAACTCCTAATTTTCACCCAAAACCCAAAATTTAACCCAAACCCAAATCCTAAACCCTAATTTAGACCCAAAACCCTAATTCTAACCCTATTTTGCCCCAAAACCAAATTTTTTACTCAAAACCCTAATTTTAACCCCAAAACCCTAATTTGGACCCAAACCTAAATTTTGACCCAAAATAACCCCAAACCCAAATTCGACCCCAAAACCCTAACCCAAACCCTAATTTTGTCCCAAAACCCTAAATTTAACCCAAACCCTAATTTTGACCCAAAACCCTAATTTGGACCTAAACCCAAATTTTGACCCAACCCAAAACCCTAATTCGACCCAAAACCCTATTTCGCCCAAAACCCTAATTACAACCTAAGCCCAAAACCCTTTGATCCTTACCCAACCCTATTTTTGACCCACCCTACCAAACCTAATTTTCAAATCCTAATTTTGACCCAAACCCTAATTGACCCAAAACCCTAATTCAAACCTAAACCCTAATTTTGACCCAAAACCAAATTTTGACCCAAAACCCAAATTATAACCCAAAACCCTAATTTCCAAAACCCTATTTTAAAACGAAAATCCTAATGACCAAACCCTAATTTTAACCCTAAACCCTAATTCATAGCCTAAACCATAATTTTGACCAAAAATCCTAATTTTGATCCTAAACCCTAAATTTATACCAAAACCCTAATTCGAACCCTTTTTTGTCCCAAAACCCTAAATTTAACCTAACCCTAATTTTAATCCAAAACCCTAAATTTTGACCCTAAATTCAACCCAACCCAAATTTGACCAATAACCCTAATTTAGACCCAAAACCCTAATTTCTAACCCTATTTTTGTCCCAAAACCCTATTTTTTTACCCAAAACCAAAATTTAAACCTAAACCCTAATTTTGACCCAAACCAAATTGGACCAACCCAAATTTTGACCCAAAATACCCAAGCTTTAATTTTGACCCAAAACCCAATCCGACCCAAAAACCCTAATTCCCCAAAACCCTACCTCGATCCAAAACCCTAATTCAACCCTATTTTTGACCCAAAACCCATTTGACCCGAACCCTTTTTTGACCCTAATCCCTAATTTTAACGCAAAACCTAATTCTAATCCTATTTTTGACCCAAAACCCTATTTTAACTCAAAACCATTCACCCAAACCCTAAATAACCCAAACCCTAATTCAAACCAGAAACCCTAATTTTGACCAAAAATCGAAATTTTGACCCAAACCCAAATTATAACCCAGAGCCCTAATTTTGACCCAAAACCCTAATTCTGACCCAAAACCCTAATTCTGACAAAAAACCCTATTTTAAACCCAAAATCCTAATTGAAAGCCTAAACCCTAATTCAAAGCCTAAACCCTAATTTTGACCCAAAACCGTAATTTTGATCCTAAACCCTAAATTTGAACCAAAAACCCTAAATTTAACCCAAAACCCTAAATTTGACCAATAACC
>JAUPTC010000273.1:0-64956 GCA_030762895.1 Sophora flavescens
CCAAGTGGACTCCTTTCTTCGACATCAAGGAGCTTGTTCACCCTAAGCTCGTTCAAACTTTCTGGAGAAATGTTGTGGTTGTCACCAACCGACTCAATGGAATCAAAAGCTTTAAAGCTGAAATGGGGGGATAGAACCCTTCTCTTCCCCATTAGCTCTTTGGAGCTTGTCACAAAATGTCGGAGAATCGGAGCTGGCTTCACACCCAACTGGGAAGATGAAGTGGGAGTTGACAATGTCAACGTTGCCATCTATGGTGTTCCTAAACCAGTGAACCCTAAGCCTGTCAACATGGTGGCCAAGTACAGATTTCTGCACAAACTGCTGTTGGAGTGCCTGATGCCTAGGAGAGGCTCACGAGATAGTGCGACCAAGATGGACAGATTTGCTCTATACCACTTGATCCACAAAATCAAGGTCGACATCAACGACCTTATCTACATGTACCTTGAGACTCTGATAAAGAGAACCAACATGCAGACCTATCCTTATGGGATGTTGCTGACAAGGGTCTTTAGGAACAAGCTGTTTGTTCCTAGTGATGTTCACTTTGTGGACATGTCACTACCCATAGACAGGAAGATACTGTCTATGATGGACATCAAGGGAATCCCTCTTGCTGATGAGGAGGAAGACAACCAGAAGAAGAAGCCTGCTGTTGAGTAGAAGGAGGAAGAACCAGTGGTTTCCACTGATGAATCAGAAGTCCCCATTTCTGAAAAACTGTTCAAACCGTCTGGAAAGGTGGCCAGACAAGACCAAATTCCAGAGCTGCAACCCTCAGTATCTGAAGATTTTGCTGAAACAGCTGAGCCCTTGAGGTTCAAGTTGAGGAGACCCTCTCCCAAGAGGAAGACTAGTGAAGCTGAGGAATTAGTGGATGTTCCTGCTCATCCTACCAAGAAAAGGAAGCTGGTGAAGACCTTTGCCAAGGTCAGACAAGTTGAGTCTGAACCTAGCAAAGAGGAAGCATCTGCTCAGGGGGAGCAGACAGAGCAAATCCTAGAAGAACCAAAGAAGACCTTCATTTTGAGAATTATTCCCAAAAAGAGAAGATCTGGTTACCCAGTACCTACAAAGACTGAAGTACCTGCAGAAGCTAACACTACAGAAGACCTATCTGGAGGAGCTCAGACAGTTGTACCCAAGGATGACCAAGTGTCTCCTTCTCACAAGAAGTTGAAGATATCTAAAGAGCAGACATCTCCTTTATTCCCTTCCCCTTCTCATCAAGGTATCATCACCTCATCTGTCTCTTCTCCATCTGCCCTTTTTGTTCAACCTCTTTCTGTTGCATCTCCTATTTCTTCACCCGTCTCCTCATTTCGAACTCAAAAGTCTTCTTTCACTATTGTACCTGATGACTATTGTTGTGACTCCGGCAAGTGTACCGGGTCGTCGCAAGAAATAAAACACGGTAGTATTCTACCGAGGTCGAACACAAGGATTGGGTTACCAATTCGACTAAATTGTCAAGAAATCCGATACGTTAGTTAAGCAATAGAAGGAGGTTGATAGAAAGAGATTGAGATTGCAAATTCAAGAATCAAATCAATTAAAGCTACGGGTGATTAAATTCAGAAATAAAAGCATCCAAGGTTTCGAATCCACCTACCCACTCATGCAAAGTACCCAAGTGATGATATTCTCCTCCCTAAGTTCAATTTTCTGTCAATAGGGACCCCTAAATTTTCCTAAATCCACTTCGTGCTCATTAGGACGTATTCGATGATTTGGGTTAATTACTTGCTAGGTCTCTTAACCCTAATCTCAAATTCTATTAATTCTTGTTCCCTATAGGTTGCACCGATCTCCTATTCACTCGTGCAATACTCGACCGATGTTCCCAATTCAAGTTCAAACGCGAATCGCCGCTAGGCCTCAACACGCTTAACTAGTCGATCACGCTAGCATATAATCGACACAATGAAAACAGAATTGGAAAATCATAATTGAATTAAAGGAGAGAGAATTACATTACATTAATACTATGCCGCCATGGGTGGCTTCATCGATCCCTTAGACAAGAGGATTAGTTCCTCATGTCCGTAACAACAACGAACGTACAATTGGAATCCATCCTAAGCCTATGAATTAAGAGAAAAGAAGAGAAGAAGAAATCCCAGAAATAGGGTTACAAAAAGTCTCTGAAAAATTCTGATCCAAAAACTGCTCAAATCTGTTCTGATCTGCTCTATTTATAGGGAGGCCACGCGTCACGGCCGTGATGGCCATCACGGCCAGGCCGTGACGCATTCTGGGTTGGGCGCGCTTTCAAATCTTGAACATCACGGTCGTGAGCCTCATCACGGCTAGGCCGTGATAGCTTCTGTCTCCACCATCTGTTCTGTCACGCCCGTGACGGGTGTCACGGCCAGGCCGTGACAGGTTCTGACTTTTGCCTCCTGGATTGTCACGGCCGTGCACTACATGAAATTTGGCAAATTGCGACACACACTTTGCGGCGGTTCATGCCCAACCGCCGCCGGTGATACTTTGTGGCGGTTACTGCGGCAGTTTTAATGAACCGCCACAATTAAGAAAATATTGCGACGGTTGACTCTATGTTAGCGGCGGTTTTAAAATTTTTTTTTTTTTTTTACTTTCCCTCTATTTTTTTCACTTTCCCTCTTCCCTCTGATTACTTTTTCCCCTTCCTCATTTTTTACGTTTTTCACTTTCCCTCTTCCCTCTGATTACTTTTTCCCCTTCCTCATTTTTTACGTTGCCTCTCGCATTGCTCATTCGACGCTTGCTCGCTTGCTGCTAGACCGCTCTCCGCTTCTTCATCGTTCATCAGCCAGCGATAAAGGTATGGAGAAAGCCTCCATCGTTCCTCCTCCTCTCTTTGTTTACATTGTTCGTTGTGTTTGCTGAACACATGAAATCTGATTTTGTAACTGTTGGATTCAAGGTGAACAATCAAGAAATAATTGAAGGAGATTACTGGTCTTGTTCATTGTGAGGCGGTTCACCACTCTTGATTCAAGGTAAATGCTACTTTTACTATTATTAATTTATTTAGGGCAAATTTCTAGGTTTGGATGTTTGTTTCTGGGCATGACTGATAGTTATGTGTTTGCTCTGGCTCAATAAAAGGGATTGATATCTTGAATGAACTTTGGCAATTTGTTATTGTTAGATTTGATTTCCATGTGAATGATTCTATTCTTGGATGGAGGTATTCCACTCCATACGTTCCAATCCCATATGGCCTGATGGGTATGACAATTTTTACATTTTAATTCACTATGAAGGGCTACTTGGGACGTTGGATACCCTGTTATAGCAATTATGAAACCATCATATGGTCTGATGGGTTTGTTAGAGTGTTGTTTTTGGATTTTTTTTTTAATTTATTTTGATTTGCTATATGGGTTTTTGCATTATTTGTTCTGCTTGCTGGGTTTGTTCTTCTTTGCTAGAATTTTTGTTTGCCATTTCATCAAACATGTTCTAGTCAAGCCATTCAGAACGAAAATCCATTATCAAGAAAATGCAAAGCAAAATCTCATTGATATTTGCTACTATCATAGGCTTTCCCAAACAAAAAAGTGTAATGTATTGCTTTTCTAAGCCTGCATTTCAATGCATATTATCTGTTTAGGGGCTCAGCCTAATGTTAAATTGGAATATTTAAATTGTTAAATCCCTTGGTCCCATGTTTCTGTTCAATATGCCTCTTTGTTTTGGCATGCCAGTCTGCATGATTTCTTGGCATCCTGGAAAACTTGTCTTTTATACTGCAATTAGTAGGTGGGTGGCCATGTAATGTTTCTGTTTGAGAGGTGAGAGAAATGTATTGGCCATTGTTTTACATTGAATTCTGGTACAAACATTTTAGTATAATTGGGGAAAATAGGATCTGTCCATTGAGTCCGGAGAAAATTCTCACATGCCATTTTAGTGTATTTTGGAGGAATGGAGAAGGCAAAGTCCTTTTGTGGTGTGCTATGCCTATGTATGCAGTGAATTGGTGCCTTTGGTTGGAGAGAAATGCCAAAAATTTGAAGGATGATTTTTTATCAGTATTACTTCTATGGGATAAACGGTCTTGTTAGCTTCTTTTCTGTTGCTGCCTAGTGTTTATTTTAGAGTGGTTTCTTTATTGAATATTCAGAGAGATTGGCTTACCTTGCTCAGTTGCCATTTTGTTGTTTATTGCTCTCAGATGATTTTTGTCCATTGTGCCCATATATCTTTCTTTCTCTACTCTAATGAAATTTTTTCCTTTTCATAATAGAGAGATGAATTGGCCAACACTTACCCTCCTTGTATTTTTTGATATAAAACATAACTATTATTTAATCACTATTTTCTGTAAAAATTGCCCACAGCTAACCTCTCTATTTACACTAAGTAAATTTTTTCTGAACTAATCGTGGCCTGCAAGTAAATTATAGTAATAGTTAATTTAGTGCATTTTGCAAAACTCAAACATCCTATGATGGCAAGATTTCATTTTAGCTAATTTAGTCATGTATATGACTATTTCAATAAGGCAGTGTTTGATTCAATAAATGCTCACTTTTATTTGCAAAATATATTTCTTTTCTAAGCCTAAATTTCAGAGAATATGAAAGATAAACCAGAAAATAACAATGTAAATAACCATCCAAAATCAAATAACAACCTGATCAAAAGTACTGAAAGTACATAACATAGCATAACAAGTTTTGAGCACCAAAATAAAAATAACATGCCAAATTTTTTCAGTCTAGTCAAATTATTAGCAAAACAAAAGAGAGAAGGATGAGGGGAAAATACATCCAACAAGGTGCTAAACACAAGTTCATAAGCTGGATGTGCTGTCATGTAACCAGCAAGTTAAGTTACTCGACCAGTCAATAATCTATCTCATCACGAACATGCAGAAAACACCAATCCAACCAGTATAGCTTAGATCTTGGAGGAGCTTGAAATGTAGGGTCGAAGCTTTTGATCAATTCTTTCTTCATTGAATATACTTTGCATTCAGCAGATACAGAATTAATGTAATACACACATTCTTTATCATATCCCCACTTTACCGGGTTGCTCAATGCATAGCACTTTCTTCTCACACTAACAAACAATGCAATATCTCCCAATTCTTCCACCTTGACCCATTCCATCCTTGAGAAGTCTATCTTGTACACTGCACACATTTGTTCATGTCTATCAAAATGAACCACCAAAAGGTTCCCATCAGAATTAACCAACTTATGGTTTATGGAACTGAAATTTTTGGGAGTGTTGTTCAGTTCTAGAAAATCCACAGTTCTATCATCAAGTTTCATCACTCCTATCTTCGCCGTATCAGTGATAACATATATCCTTTGATGCAAAACCACTAAGTCCATTGCTCTCCATGGATAGGAACATCTTGAAAAAGTGCCCCAACCAGAGTCTCTAGATTGATAGACATGCAAACTCCTTGTTCGTTCACACAGAAGAGCTAAGACAAATTCTTCAGGATTACCTTTGGAAAAAGCAAGATATGCATCCTGTTCTCGACCCCCTTCACTTTCACAAAGCAGCCACTTCTCCATCCATCCCTACATTGGTAATCAGGACTTGATAGAAGTGAGAACTTCCACTCATTGTGAATTTCAGGCCACCACTTCTCCTTCACACTCTTGTTCTACACACATAAGTTTAGAGAATTTCTATTACAATGCTATCTCAATTTCATTCTATCTTCATAGTCTATAGCCTATGCTAATATATAAATTCAATCAGCTGGAAGATCCCGCACGTGCTCTATTCAGTTTCTTTGGAAGATGACATTGAAGGAAATACCATTCCATGTTTTGATCTGAGAAAGCCTACTTGTTTTATTTTTCTAATTTTTAATTGCCATATTCACGTTGCTTTACTGAATTATTGGTTAAGTATTACTTTGCTGGTTACTGTTATATAGCTGATCTTTCTTCTCTGTTATATTAAAGCATGTCAAGCATTGAGGAGAAAAGAAGTGACAAGTTTGATTCTGTAATGCTCTGAAGTTCTTTACCAATATATACAACAAAAGTTTCACCCAATATTTCGAAGGTTAGTGAAGAACTAATACTCCCTGCCAATGAAGCATTCGATGTTAATACTCAGAATATTTCTTTATGATGTGATTTGTTGACTTTAACATCTCACCAAAATTTGTGATAAATTTCAGTTGAATCTGAACTGACTCAAATATGAGTAGCACTTTTGTATAACATAGTTGATATGACACAATTAGAGCAAATATCATATCAGAAGTGTTTTGCAATGAAATTTATTATTTATGTATTCTGTTTTCCCCTTACATAATTGTTGAATGGTGTTTGCATGATGTGCCACTGCTTTAAAAAATTTCTTTGCTAAGTTTTTACAGGCGAGGTGCCGCTCATCGGAAAATTCATCATGAGACCCAAATAAATAAATTGAAGAAAAAACACTTTTATTAGCCGTATTGATTCTTGATTACTGTTATAACAACCTTGGGGCGTGCAGAGGAATTAGGAAAATATATATATGGCTATAGTAGTGCAACTTGAACATAATCTTTATCTAGTTTTGATATGTTTCTATTAGATGGTAGTTTATATATAGTTTAAAAATAGTATATATTTTTCAATTTATGAAGTGGTGTGTTATTTTTATTTCCAGATTTAATATTTTGAAGCAATGGATAAGTCATGGATAATGAAGCCACGAAACTCAGTTGAATATGAGCAAGGGGTTAGGGGATTTATTGATTTTGCCTTTGTACATCAATCAGTAAATGGCAAAACAATATGCCCTTGTAAACGATGTGGTTTCAAAAAATGGCAAAGTAGGCATGTGGTGTATGATCACTTAATCTGTACACCATTTCCAACAGGATACACTTTTTGGTCCTATCACGGGAGTCCGAACAATAGGAACTAGTAATATCTCACCTAGCAATATTCCAAATGTAGTTCAAGACCCCACTATTGTTGAGGATCCTATTCGAACATGATCGATGATGCATTTGGAGTTGATAGGCACCTTGCAAATGAAGTACCCGTTGCATCAAATGCGGAGATTGATAGGGATGCAGATGTGATGCCAAATACAGCTCAAGAGAAACATGTAGATGAAGAATTCTATGAATTGGTTAGAGATGTAGAACAACCCCTGTCACGAAGGGGTGTATGGAAGTATTCAAGATTGTCTTTTTTGGTAAAGTTGTATCATATCAAATGCCTGTGTGGAATGAGCGACAAGGCCATGACAATGATTTTAGAACTATTGAAAGATGCATTTGAACATGCAAATATTCCAAGTTCATTCTACGAGGCCAAGAAAACGATCATCAAGCTTGGTTTGAACTATGAAAAGATACTGTATGTCCGAATAATTGTATGCTCTATTGGGGTAATTCGGAAGATGAAGAGAGGGAGACATGTAAAATTTGTAACACTTCCAAATGGAAATCAAGGGCAAAAGCTAGTAAGACTAGGGTGTCCGGTGATGGCATGTATGAAGAAAGTGCCTGCAAAAGTTCTTCGTTATTTTCCACTTGAAGCCTCGATTACAGAGATTGTTTTTTTCATCAAAGACAGCTGAGGATATGAGATGGCATGCTGACAATAATAACAATGATGGAATGTTGAGGCATCCTAGAGATTCTGAAGCTTGGAAGCAGTTTGACTCGTTGCATGCTTGGTTTGCATCAGATCCGCGAAATGTGCGCCTCGCGTTAGCCACTGATGGTTTTAATCCTTTTGGTGTCATGAGTTCAAACTATAGTATTTGGCCAGTTATTCTCATTCCATACAATACCCCTCCATGGGTGTGCATGAAGTCGACATCTTTTATAATTTCAATGATAATTCCTGGTAAAAAAATGCCAGGGAATGATATAGATGTCTACTTACAACCTTTGATCAAAGAGTTGAAAGAGTTATGGACAACGGGTGTGGATGCCTATGATTCTTTCAAGCGAGAGATGTTCAAATTACATGCAGCTTTAATGTGGACAATTAGTGATTTTCCTAGTGATTTTCCATTGATGCATACCCATCACAAAACTTGGAACAAATTTTCTCTGATGATACCCCACATATACAATTGGCAAGAATGGCTGCAGATGATGATCCTGAAAGTTCAACCATTAATGATAATTTTAATGATGATAATCAAGATATGGTTTTATGATCCATTGGTGATAGACATGTTAGTTTTTTGTGTTATGTTGTGTAGAACTTGGAACCTTTGGTGATTTTAGCTTAGTGAACTTATTTTGTAATTTTTTTTTTGGTTTGTTACTGAAAAATGGCTCATAGTTATTATATCAATTTGAATGTCTCGTTATGTTCCATTTTAGTTGGTTAATTATATCAGTTTGATTCTTGATTCTTAGGTAATTTGTGAATGTGTGGTGTTCTTGCTTGTCATATATCTGTTTGATACATTATACTTCTCGGTATGGCGATCAAAGAAGTGTTACGTCGGAGGTGTCAATCCACACCAATTCAACCAAATGCATCTTCGAAGGATATGTAGATGGACATCTACAACAAAGTGATCCTTTACCCAATGTTGAATCATCATTTCATGATGAGGTACACACTGCACCAACTTCACGAATCTGCACTTGATGTGGTTGAAGGTCCCTTGCCTGTTCAAAAAAAGCTCCAACATTTTGGACAGTAGATGTTATAAGTATGTCTAATCTATTTTATATTTCTCTTTAATTTTTTTTTAATTTTATTATATGTTGGGTTAGGAATTGTTTTAATTTGTTTACTTTATGTGTTAGATGCAAGCGGTCGGGTGATGCAAACACGTTTAAGGGTGACAGATGTGTTTGCATCAAGTGGTACAACAAGGGTTATAACTAGGTGGAATCGACATGCACAACCAAGTGGGAGAGTCAGCTGGTTTGTTGGTAGGATATTTGGGTGAACTTGCAAGAAACTTTAATAACATTCCCATAATGTTTGAGAATTGGAAAAAGAATCTAGGATACTTTGAAAAACAATCTTTATTCTCAAAAAATACAGGTATTATTTGTAGTTAAGTGAATACGTTCGATTTATTAGGTGTTTTGTTAGCTAACACTATCTTTTATTATGTTTTCTTGAAGAATAAATTTGTTGTCAATGATGGTGAACACAAAAAGTATATTTTAACTAGCCTTGCAAAAAATGGGATGGACACAAGATGCAGATTATTTCATAAATATCATGATTGGGAGCTTTCCTTGGCAGAAAATCTTCAGAGGCACCCACCTGATATTGACTCCAACCATTGGGCTGTTTATATAAATTATAGGCGGAGCGCTAAACAAATGGTAATCATCATAAGTTGCAGTCTTTGTTACTTCAACTACTATTTACTAACTCTTCATTATGTTATTAATTAATGCAGGAGATAGCTGATCAAAATACAGCAAATCGTGAAAAATTAGTGATCCACCATACATTAGGCTCCAAGGGAATTGCAAGGACAAAAGATGAGTTGGTATGGTTCACTCATTTTTTTTAACAGTATAGTTTATTTGTACTAGCACTTATTGTATGGTGCTTAATTTTAGGAATTACTAGAAGGACGAGAATTTAGCAAGGCAGAATTTTATCCTATTTCTCACAAAAGGAAGGATGGATCATTTGTCAGTGAAGAGGCTAGGGAAAAAAATGTAAGTACAATGTATTATTTATAACTTTTTATTGTCTTTATCCTTTAAGCACTTCACTACTTGTAAACATATAAAATATATAAATATACATATGAGATACAGAATTCAAGGCCATTCTCATTGTCAAAATTGATAAAATCAATATTTTTTCCAGCTTAAGCCGGCCCTTGGTCTTTTTTAGAGGTGTTCCACGGTTAGACATGCAGAGGGATTGGCATGCCATCTTACATGACTCAATCTCTTGGCTTGTAGGTGTTTCTTTTGTCATCTTCTCATGAGGATATCTCATCCTCTTTCATTGTACAGTTCCCCCTTAATGAAGTTTTCTTTTCTTATCAAAAAAGAAAGAGACATCCATTTTAATTTATGAGTTTTTATTTATATATACTAGAACCTTTAAAATATATACAAAGTTGCAATAAACTACACCAATATATTCACTAAATAAAATACACTAGTGGTTTATTCTGCTAAGAGCCAGAACCTTTAGGAATAATAATCCAATCAAACATCATATATTATCTACTCTTTGGTTTGGTATTAGATGCTGTTAAGTTGAAGTTTTGGATAATATATCTTGGAAATTAGGAAATGGTAGGGATATCAAATTTTGGAGTGACAAATAGCTCTCTAAAAACAGTCTTGGAATTCTTAAATTTGCTTGATGATATGCACTCTACATTGACTGCAAAGGTTAGTAATTTTATTGTTAATGGAAAATGGTGTGTCCCTAGATTACTGCTCCTTCATTCCCCAGTGATCAGATCTGAAATTGAGAAGATTGTGATCCCTAAGTATCCTAGCACTGATCATCTGGTTTGGACAGAATCTGAGTCTGGAATGCTTAGTTTCAAAGATGCTTATATTTTCAAGAATTCAACAGGGCATGTTGTTACTTGTGCTTAGTTAGTTTGGAACAAGCGGTGTTCCTCCATCAAGATCCTTCAATTTTTTGGAGAATTATGCACAATAAAATGACTACTAATGAGAATTTATATTGTAGAGGCTGCATAGTGGTTTCTATGTGTAGTCAATGTGGGAAGTCTTATGAAACAACAAAGCATTTATTTTTAGATTGTCCACTTTGCTAAAGGCCTATGGAACTGGTTTATGAATGTTCTGAATCTGTTATTGGTCTTTCCAGTTTTGATATTGTTATCTGTCTATCTGTCACAAAGGTTGGAGTGCACAAATCCATGACTTGGTCATTTCGGGCATTCTTAACATCCTATATAATGTTTGGAATTGCAGAAATATGGCTATATTTGATAATAGAAATGTATCTGTTAACTCTGATATAGACTTGGTTAGCTCAAATATCTCTTTGATTTGGTATGCACAACAAAGGATCAGTGTCCAAGTTGTATTTCATTGTTAATGGTGATCTTTAAGTAATTGTGTATGTCTTCAATATTATATGTAGGAACAATTGCAAAATGAAATTCATGAGGGATCAACAGAGAATGATGCTTATGTGAAAGTTTTTGGAAAGGACCACCCTGGATATGCCAAAGGAATGGGACTTGGGATAACACCATCTCAACTCCCTGGATTTAGGTCTCACTCTGAGAGGATGGTATCTCCATATGAGAAGATTGAAAAATTGGAAGCTGAAGTCCTAGCGCTTAAGGAACAAGTCTGCGAATTATGAAGTCTTGAAGGAACAAATTGCTTTCCTTATGCAGAATGTTAAGGAAATCAGGTAAAATAATTGCTTTTAAATTTAGTTTTTAACTTTTGATAGTTCACTTGTTGAATTAGTGGTTGTTATCTAATTTTTGATTTTTTTGAATTACAGTCGGCTGACTTAGAGTCACCAAGAGATATGAGACGTTCCTCTGAGTCTAGTCATATGCCTGAAGACCACGGAGCATCGTCTCGTAGGACCGTTTAGATAGTTCTAGTTTTCATTTTATGAACTTGATGGAGTTTAGTTGTATTACTTAATATTTGTGGAATTGTTGAACTCTATTTGGAATATATATATCTTTTTGGTCGTAGTTTGTACGTAACTCAACATTTTATTTATGAATGAGTTTTACCTTTATTTGTTTTAAGAAAAATATATATATATTTAATAAGCAGGTTTTGTAGACTCAAAATGATGTGCTAAAAAAAATTAATTACAAATTTTTTGCTATGTTTTCTGACGGTTTTGAAAGCCGTCGTAAAATTAACTTCAGAATTGGGGAAACAAATAGCGGCGGTTCACTAACCGTCGCTACCTGTATTGGCAATTTTGCGTTACTAATCTGCGGCGGTTCACTAACCGTCGCAATAAAATTGCGGCAGTTTTCACAACCGCCGCAAATGCTAATTTGCGGCGGTTTGTGCGGCACATTTACAACCGTCGCAAATGCTAATTTGCGGCAGTTTATCTTGGCGATTTTACAACCGCCGCAAATACTAATTTGCGGCAGTTTTCAGAACCGCCGCAAATACTAATTTGCGGCAGTTTGTGCGGCAGTTTTCACAACCGCCGCAAATGCTAATTTGCGGCAGTTTGTGCGACAGTTTACATAACCGCCGCAAATTCTGCTCGCGACGGTCGACATTGCGACGGTTTTGGAACCGCCGCAAACATGAATCTGCGGCGCATAAAACCGACGCAATTTAACCTAATAACCGTCGCAAAATAGCGCCTTTTTTGTAGTGGTGATAGACATCACGGCTAGGCCGTGACAGCTTCTGACTTTTGCCCCTTCTGCTCTGCTTGATCATGGCCGTGATGGTCATCACGGCCAGGCCGTGATGGGCTCTGTCTGGCTCATATTCTTCACTTTTCTTAACTCTTAAAGCTTCACTTATGGATCTGAAAACAACACAAGCAACCACAAGCGTAATTCTATCCGAAATAACCTAAAAACTACACAAAAGACGCAAAACGAGTCAAAGTCCAACTTAGGAACAAAACAAGGCAAATTTGGGCGAAAACGAGAGTAAACTCGAATAAATTGGCACATAAACCCTAGTTTATCTAGTCTTAAAACTAGATAAGCCAGAGGCTTATCAAAATACCCCAAACTTAAACCTTGCTTGTCCCCAAGCAAGCTTAAAACTCAAAAACGACTCAAGACTTGGCAAACCCGAAAGATCTAATCAATTTCGCACAAATTTCATGCGACTTTACAAAACAGTTTTTCTTCTTTGATTCCCCCTTTTTTTTCATCAATGTAGTCCCCACATTCATCTACTTTAAACAATTGAGAAATTATCATTCATGCCATCATTACTCTAAGTTGAGGCTCAAAGATACACACAAAGGAAGATCACCTATTTCAAACAATTGCCTTCCTCACAAGGGCATTTAGTATTTCACTCATTCGCTCAAGTTTATCTAGGCTTTCAACTTTTTCACTCAATTTCACTTATCAAGAGCACTTCCCATGAATTTGATTTTCATCTCAAACATAGTTCCCACGAAAACATGCATGCAACATCAAAAGGTCTTTTAAAGGTTGTAATGGGGCCTGGTGAGGGTAGGATAATCAAGGATATTTAGGCTTAAGTCCCTAGGAACTAAGAGAGCATGAGCATTAAACACAATTTCCACTCAAATTCCTTTCTTTCCATTTTTCATTTGGGCTCGGGTGACTACAACCTTTTCCTTGATATTATTTTTATTTTGCCCCTTTTCTTTTGGCAATTTTTGGTTTCTTCTTTTCTTTTCTTTTCTTTTTGCCTTGGGTCAACCTTTATTTTCTTTTTCTCATCCTAACATGACACATACCTTGTAGCCACCCCAAACTTAGTTTCTCACAACCTTTCTCTTGCTCATTTCCATGCTCTCCTAATCCTAAGATTGGGTTAACATGGTTTTTCAGATTTTGGCTCGTAATGTAGGGTCATCAAGAAACAATAGGTCAATTGGGCTCAACTTGGCTAACTAGGGAACATGCATTAGGGATGGTTCTTTTCAGGCCAAGTAGTTATTCAAAGAAAATTGCCTAAATCATTTGATGCAACACATAATCATGCAAACCATATAGAGATTCAAGCAAATTCGGAAAGTGCAACTTAACAGTGATTCTCACATTCAAAAACAGAGTTGGAGGCTCAAATTCCTCACCTGGACATTTTGCAAATTGTTTGACCGAGATACGATTCCTAGTGTGTGCACCCCCTCACCCCAAACTTATCATAAATCAAGCAATCATAATACATCTCAAAGTTCAATTTTCAATTTTTAGTGGGGATCAACTTTTCTATTACTTGAACCTAGGGAAATCATCAATGGTGTATATAATTCAAGCAATCCATCTATGCTCAATATAATTAAAATCTAACAAGCTTGCCGACACGACATTTCATACAAAAACTCTTGATCTTCTCAAATTATTCAAGAGTGACAAACAAAAACAAAACAAACACAAAAAAAAAACAAAAACAAAAACAAGAGTGAGGAAAGGAGAGGGTACCTAGCTTGGGTTGCCTCCCAAGTAGCGCTTGTTTAACGTCCCGAGCTCGACTCAAGTCGCCCCTAAGGGTTAATCCAGGAGGAAGATCCTTCTTGCCATACCATTCCTTGGCCCGTTCTTTGTAGGTTTGTGCCCCCTTTACATGCTGTAAGCGGTTCCCGGGCAGCTCATTTAAGTTCAGGACCCTTCTATAGTCGCCACGAATTCTCCACTCCGTAGTGATCCTTTTTGAGATCAATTCTTTGTGCAGATCTTGACCACTACGGTTGTGCCACCCTTCAACCTTGGTGCTTTGCCCTTCTTTTTCATTCCTTTGCAGCTGAGTTCTTCCCTTGCACATTCTTTCCTTGGGAGACTTGGTATGGGTTCCATGTCTCGTAGCCACTCAAGGTAAACTTCATCCCCGAAGGTCCTTTTTCCTCACTGTTTTCCTCATGAGATTCTACCGAAATCTTGTTGTAAGTGAAGGATCATTGTCTTCTAGAGTTGCCTTTACCTTTTCAGTTGGGTCCGCCACATCCACTCGATACACTTCCGACCTCTCTACAGGGTGCTTCATTGCTTCAAAGAGATTGAAGACTACCTCATCATCTTGCACCCTTAGAGTGAGTTTCCCTTGCCGCACATCTATCAAGGCACCCCAGTGGCCAAGAAGGGCCTACCCGAGTATGAGAGGAACCTCGGCATCTTCGTCCATATCAAGCACTACAAAGTCCGCGGAAATATAAGCTTGTCCACCTTCACCAACAAGCCTTCGACCACCCCATAAGGATATTTTATAGAGCGGTCGGCCGAGTTGGAGCGACATCCGTGTATCCTTAACTTCTTGGATCCCCAACCTCTTCATCATAGAGAGGGGCATCAAGTTGATGCTTGCCCCTAGATCACATAATGCCTTCCCCCACAGTCATCCCCCAATGGTGCAAGGTATCGAAAAAGAACCAGGATCCTACAACTTTGGAGGTAGTTTTCTATGAAGAATGGCACTACACTCCTCGGTCAAAGCAACCGTTTCTTCATCTACTATCCTCCGCTTCTTGGTGAGAAGCTCCTTCATAAACCGGGCATATGATGGCATTTGTTCCAAGGCTTCCGCAAATGGAATGTTAATCTGAAGTTTTCGGAAGACATCAAGGAACTTATTGAATTGCTTATCCTGTTGAGGCTTCTTCAATCTTTCCGGATACGGAACCTTCATGTAGGGTGGAAGGTCTTGGGGTTCAACCCACTTCTTCCTTCGGAACTCTTCATCCACAAGTTTCAGCCTTCCCCCTTGCTTCGGTCCCTTGTCACTTGCCAACTCTTCTTTCCCTGGTTGCTCTTCCTCAACTGGTAGTTGTTCCGGGCCCTTGTCATCCTGAGAACTAGTGGTACCCCTGCTAGGTTCCAACACCCTTCCGCTTCTAGTAGATATGACATTGCATTGTCCCTTGGGGTTGTTCTCGACTACTACGGAAGAGTGCCTGGAAGACGCTCATTAAGTTGCGTCGTCGCGAGTGTGCTATTTGTGTCTCCAGATTCTGAATTCGCGATCCTGTATGAGTCGCCAACTTGTCAATGGCAGTGGTCACCTTCTCAAAAGATGTGCTTGTAAAGGTTGACAACTTCTCAAAAGCCAGCTCCCACTGTTGTCTTCCACCATCTGATATTTGCAGCTGATTAGGCCCCGGAGGAGCCTGCTGATTATGGCGCTGCTGAATTCCAATGTTCGGTCTCAGACCCTATTGAGGTTGTTGCCAATTCTTTTGAGGGTGTTGTTGACCGGCTAGACCACCATTAACATCACTCCAAGCAAATCCCGGATGGTCTCTTCTCATGTAGCCCCTATTCTGATTCTGATTGTTCCTCTGATAATTGTTCTGGGGTACAGTGTCATAGAAGTTGTGGCAAGAGTCCACATGTTCTTGAGGGAAATTTAGCGGGCAATTCTGAGTGTCATGATTTCCATTGCAATTTGCACAACCTGGAGGCATTCCCTCGTGTATAGCATTAACCCTCTTGTTCCCAGACAAAGCCTCATTTTGCATCTTCAAAAGTCTGTTTTGCTCTAAAATGGCTTCCATTGTCCCAGAACTGATTCCACTCGAGGTCTCCCTACCACGGTTGTAATCATTATATGACATCTTCTCTAACAGTGCCCATCCATCCTCCGCTGATAAATAAGAGAAAGATCCGCCAGCTGCGGCATCACAGTTCATCTGATAACGTCCTCTCAACCCATTAAAGAAATGTTGCACTTTGGAAACTGGGTCAAAGAACGCAGAGGGACATCTTCTCAACAAACCATTGTACCTCTCCCATGCTTCATTGTATGTTTCATCCTCCGTTTGCCTGAATGAAGTGACGGCTATTCTTGCTTGTGCCGCCTTCTGAGGAGGAAAGTATTTGGTTAGGAACTTCTGTGCCATTTGCTCCCAAGTTACGATCTCTTGTTCCTATCCAAATCATGTCAACCCAATCGCGAGCGACATCCCTAAGAGAGAGAGGGAAAAGTCGCAGGCGAAACTCATCCTGTGAGACTCCTCTTGTCTTCTGTAAGTCACACGCCTCAAGGAAGCGAGTGATGTGTCTATGCGGGTCTTGCTTTCCACTCCCATCAAACTGATTCTCCCGGAGCTGGAATGTGACACATGCTTCAACTCTGAAGGAGTCTGTGTTCAGGTTGCCTCTCACAATAGAAGAGTCACAATCCACCAAGCTTGGTAGATCGTACTCGAAGAGAGGCTTGTAACGAGGAGGAGGAGGAGGAGGATTTTCTTCAGCCATGCCTTCTATTTTAATTGCTTCCAACCTCTTCCTTTCTCTGGCCTCTTTTCTTAACTGCCGCTCGGTCCTGGTGATCTCGGAATCAAATAGCAAGTCCTCTGGTAGGAGGGTACCTCGCATACAAAAAAAAACAGGCAAAGACCAAGTGGAATCAAAGAAGCAGAGAAAAATAATAACAATTAAATAAAAGAAAATAAAACTAAAAGTCAGCTTAACCAAACAGCCGAATTTCCTAAAAATTAGGAAAATTGGTTGTGCCAATCCCCGACAACGGCGCCAAAAACTTGTTGTGACTCACGCCAAGTGTACAGGGTCGTCGCAAAGAAATAAAACACGGTAGTATTCTCACAGAGGTCGAACACAAGGATTGGGTTACCAATTCGACTAAATTGTCAAGAAATCCGATACGTTAGTTAAGCAATAGAAGGAGGTTGATAGAAAGAGATTGAGATTGCAAATTCAAGAATCAAATCAATTAAAGCTACGGGTGATTAAATTCAGAAATAAACGCATCCAAGGTTTGAATCAACCTACCCACTCATGCAAAGTACCCAAGTGATGATATTCTCCTCTCCTAAGTTCAATTTCTTGTCAACTGGGACCCCTAAATTTTCCTAAATCCACTTAGTGCTCATTAGGACGTATTCGATGATTTGGGTTAATTACTTGCTAGGTCTCTTAACCCTAATCTCAAATTCTATTAATTCTTGTTCCCTATAGGTTGCACCGATCTCCTATTCACTCTCGTGCAATACTCGACCGATGTTCCCCAATTCAAGTTACGAAACGCGAATCGCCGCTAGGCCTCAACACGCTTAACTAGTCGATCACGCTAGCATATAATCGACACAATGAAAACAGAATTGGAAAATCATAATTGAATTAAAGGAGAGAGAATTACATTACATTAATACTATGCCGCCATGGGTGGCTTCATCGATCCCTTAGACAAGAGGATTAGTTCCTCATGTCCGTAACAACAACGAACGTACAATTGGAATCCATCCTAAGCCTATGAATTAAGAGAAAAGAAGAGAAGAAGAAATCCCGAGAAATAGGGTTACAAAAAGTCTACGAAAAATTCTGATCCAAAACTGCTCAAATCCGTTACGATCCGCTCTATTTATAGGGAGGCCACGCGTCACGGCCGTGATGGCCATCACGGCCAGGCCGTGACGCGATTCCGGGTTGGGCGCGCTTTCAAATCTTGAACATCACGGTCGTGAGCCTCATCACGGCTAGGCCGTGATAGCCTGTCTCCACCATCATTACATCACGCCCGTGACGGGTGTCACGCGGCCGGCGTGACAGTTCTGACTTTTGCCTCCTGGATTGTCACGGCCGTGATAGACATCACGGCTAGGCCGTGACAGCTTCTGACTTTTGCCCCTTCTGCTCTGCTTGATCATGGCCGTGATGGTCATCACGGCCAGGCCGTGATGGGCTCTGTCTGGCTCATATTCTTCACTTTTCTTAACTCTTAAAGCTTCACTTATGGATCTGAAAACAACACAAGCAACCACAAGCGTAATTCTATCCGAAATAACCTAAAAACTACACAAAAGACGCAAAACGAGTCAAAGTCCAACTTAGGAACAAAACAAGGCAAATTTGGGCGAAAACGAGAGTAAACTCGAATAAATTGGCACATAAACCCTAGTTTATCTAGTCTTAAAACTAGATAAGCCAGAGGCTTATCAACTATCAGTACACAGTTGTTCACAGGGACTCTGGTCCCAAAGAACAAACTGGCATATCATCGAGACTCTTTGTGTCTGATCTGCAATCTCTTTTATTTGCAAGTATCTCACATGTCTCTTTCATCCCTTATCCTCCACCTCATATTCTTAACCCCTGTAGAGAACTTTTCTTCTACTCACCTATTGTTATCTTCATTAGTACATTAGCTGGAACTCACTATCCCTGTACGTTGTAATGCTACCACATGGGTCTAGGTATTTCTTTATGTTAGTCACGGGATCAAATTCTTTTTCTGCCATATTGATTCTTGATTACCTATCCCTCCCTCTGTCTTAGCTCAAACATCTCTTCCCCCACCTATTCAAATAACAATCACCGGACTGTGTCTGCGTCGAGAGACTTTCTGTGTGTTTCCTTCACTTGATCTTGGTTGTGTCGAGAATCAGTATTATATTCAAATTTGTCTTTCTTCCTTTCTATGCCCTTCAAACTCTCCATAAACTTTTCTTCCCCTTCCATCACCTCTCCCCTATCTCTACCCAAGGCACCCCGGTTTTAGGCTTACCACGACACTCTTCTTCTCTGTCTGTCTCTTCTCAAATAGTGGCCTTACAAGACTTTCATCTGCTTCAAGGACAAGTAGAAGACTTAAGAAGACAGCTAGATGAAGAAAGGCGAGCTAGGCTACTCTTAGAGCAAAAGGTTGCTGCTTTATTTTTGTTAATTAGTCAATCTAGGTAGTGTTTGGTTTCTTTGTATATAGACTACCTTGTACTTGTAAACGTTCATGATGAATAAAATAAATTTCTCCTTTATTTCTTTAATGCTTTCATAGTTTATTCCTTTTTGATGTTGACAAAAGGGGAGAATGGGAGAAATGTGTTATAGGAGAATGAGAGAATGAATATGATATGAGAATGAATATGATATGATCTTAAATAATACATGGATATGAATATGTTTTGATAATTGTTATAATTGCTCAGATAAATCTTAAGTAAGATTGCTCTGATAATAATTTCAAAGTAAAACAAGCCAAATTTATGTGTGACTAAGTTAAACGAATTATATGATTAATCTTAATGTCTGATCAAGCATTTGCATGACCTGTCCGCTTAAGAAAATTTCAACTCCATGCGATAGATGCTATTTTCTTTGTTGATATTTTTTCGAGGTTCATTAAATCATCTCAATGTTTGTCATCATAAAAAAGGGGATATTGTTAAGTCTCTAAAATGTCGATGTGCATTTCTCTAAGTTTTGATGAGAACTAAACATTGGTTAATGATTTAATTAACCTTCATATTGGTTTGCTAACCTGTCTATCTAGTGTGCAGATTAAAAGCGTAAGAATCAGTTATGTCTCGCTCATAAGTGACCACCTGTCTGCGGATAAGCGAAAGTCAACATGTTTCTTGACTAGGATTATTGACTTCTTTCAAGATACGTCTTCAACTCTGTCTCTCCACGAGTTCCTACACTTGTGCGAGGTTACTCGTTGAAGAATCAAGGACCAAACAAGCTTTTGTTGGCTGTCCCATCGAGAAAGAGACTTGAAGCCTTCTCTCCTACTCAGTCTCACGCTTATCAAGAAAAGTCAGAAGTTACTCTCTCAAGCAACCTCGGTTATCAGAACCAAAGACCAGTTAAAAAATGCTTCCTAACATGCTTTATTCCCTAGTACCTCTGGTCCTTACACGAAAAGGGAATTATACTCAGCAAAGTACAAAAAGCTCTTTGCACAACTCTGTTATGGCTGTATCACGATGCATAAAGCCATGATCCTTCATGTTAGAGTACAACCAACGTTCCTATTGCATCAATGGCTGCCCAGAATGACTCTATTGCATTTAATAAAGTTTTGCTTGAAGCCAACATCTGAGGGAATGTCTCTAACGGATCTTAAATGCTTGAAGACTATAAATACAGAAGTCATTGAAGATGAAGACATAGAGAATACATACAGCATTAAAGAGCCATTACTCTGCGCATTAATATCTTCATTCTGTATTCTTCAATCATTTGAAGTTATTATGCAGACTTTCCTAAGCTTTACATTTAAACCACTCTCTGAGTGTTAGTGAAAGATACATGCATGCGAAGTTGTATTTATTACAAACCAAATCTCTCAAACAAACCTGAGTGAGCTGAAGAGGCTAAGTATGCAAAGAATACTTGTCTTGGAGTCACGAAGAGGCTAGGTGTGCAAAGAATACTTGTCTTGGAGCCTGAAGAGGCTAGGTGTGCAAACAATACTTGGAATCAGTAACTTTGATGAGTTATAGTTGATAAAACTTGGTCTTTGCCAAGGATTTGGGCGTAGCTCTTTACTTTGAAGAGTGAACCAGGATAAATAGTTGTGTCAATCTCTCTTTCCTTATAAACTCTTTAGTTGCTTTAGTTTTCTTATCCGTTTATCAAGTGACGTGTTTGTCTAAGTCACTGTTAAGATTTCATCAGACAGGTTACACATGTCATCCCGTATCTTTCCACTCGTTTGAACCAAGCTACGTATACGAAAAGATTTTAACTTTGTGTAAATTCTGATAAACACAATTCATCCCCCCTTCTCGTGTTTATAGTTGTTTATTTCAAAAGCTATTCATAATTTGTATTTTTTTCTATATCACTGCCTTTGTTTTTTCTATTTTAAATAATAAATCTATATCTATACTAATTAATAAGGGGAAATGCTGAATTTAGTGTAGCACAATGGTGCAAGCCACATGTCAAGTGATGCAATTTTTTATTATTTTTTTTCTCCTAAAATTTATATATTTTTTATTTTAAAATATTTACAAACCGGTAAAGGTACAATTTTTTGGAGTCAAACACGACAATTTCTAAATTGACATAAATAGAGGTAGAGCTAATCATATTTTCTAATCTATTTTTTTCTACATCCTTGCCTTTGTTTTTTTTATTTTAAATAATAAATCTATCTATACTAATTAATAAGGGGAATTGATGATTTTCTTATAAAGTGACACGTGTCAGTACCACATGATTTAAGATGATTAGTTGATCATTAGTAATAATCAAAGAGGAACACTTAACACATAGTGTTACATTACGTATTGTAATATCATTTTAAAATAAAAATAATATTCAATTTTTTGCACTCAAATTATAGATAAAATTGTTGCAATTTTTTTGCTGATCATTTCTGTCTATAAATGAAAAGCCTTAGAGACGAATGAGTACTACCATTATGGGTGAGAAGGAAATATTGAAAGCAATGTGAGAAATAAGTCAAGAAAATGTTTGGCATAGTGGACTTAATTTGGGATAAAGGAAAAAAAAAGTTCCTACATATCGAGACACAATTCAAGTTATTAATGATAACAATGCTATCAATAATAATAGTAATTGATGACCCGTGCATCGTACGGGTGCAAAAATACTAGTATATATATGTCCCCTGTGAGCAGTTGTGTGTTTTTGTTTATTTGTGCTTTTTTTTCGCTGGAGATGCTGTATATTGGGTTTATGGTGGTATGTGAGCTCTTAGAGTTGGAAAACTGATGTCTTTTTCGTTGGGGCCAAGATCCAATGTGTTTTTGTTGTGTTGCTTATTGTCTGATGTAAACCAACAGCCTAGTAAGGTCCCAAAGCCCATTAAAGTTTATGTGAGGAAGCACAAAAAAGTGCAAGGCACCTGATAAAGGGAGGGAATTGTAACTAACTGCCTAGTTGGCAGTGAGAGAGAGAAATATGTGTGTGATTGTGTATGAGTGAGGATATATTGTGAGTGGGAGGGGCAAATACGATTAGGCTGAAATTGGGCTAGGACTTGGGAGAGGGAGGCACTCTCTAATTGCCTTATGACCTTATCTTTATTTTTTCTGCATTTCCATTCCCTAAATTGCAACCCAGGTACTGATATCACCTTGATATCATACCTGTTCTTACATTAATACAAGAGCATTCAAGTATTTTGTTTCTTTTCTCTTGGTACCTATCAATTGGTATCAAAGCTCTCAATCCCGAAGCTTGAATGGTCGTTACCCGCACAACAATGGAAGCAAGAGTTGAGCATTTGGAGCATAGCCTTCGGGAGTGGAGACTCGAGAATTAGACTCAGATGGAGGAACTCAAGCACCTCCTAGCAAGGAAGGAACGGGGGCGGAGGGGACGGACCCGACATCATGGCGACGAAAGTTGATCGGCCCTTTTGGTTGGTCGCGATCGAGGTCCAAGCTGAGGGAGTACAGTTCCCAGCCACCATATGACTCAGGTGGTCGAAAGTTGGAACTCCCCGTGTTTAATGGCGGTGAGGCGTACGGGTGGCTCCTGAAGGTGGAAAGGTATTTTCGAGTGAATACGGTAAAGGAAGATGATAAGCTCGATGCCGTGGTACTCGTAATGGAGGGTCGAGCTCTGAATTGGTATCAATGATGGGAGGAGGAAACAGAGGAGCGGAGTTGGGCTACATTTAAGAGGGCGGAGATCCGAAGGTTCCAACCGTGGTTGGTTCAGAACCCATTGGGACCTCTTCTGAGCATCCGACAAAGCGGGTCGATGATGGAGTATCGGGAGAAGTTTGAGTTGCTCATCGCGCCGTTGAGTCGCAGCGAGAGAGTGATGTTGGAGAGCATCTTCTTGAATGGGTTGAAGGAGGAAATCCGAGCAGAGGCTGAAACTCTATGAGCCGAGGTCCTTAGTGAATTGATTTATAGGGCGTTATTCTTGGAGGAGAAGAACTGGGCATTTGAGAAAGGGATGGGAGCTATGAAGGAGAAGACATAATTGGGGGAAAAGGGGAGCAAGCTGGAAGAATCTCCCAAGTGGAGAGGTGGAGTCGGTTGATAAGCCTCTAGCTCATCTAGTTTTATAACTAGAAAAACCATGATTTTGTGCTAATTATATCTCGTTTTCGTCCAAATTGGATTTAATTGTCCTCGAAGCAACATTTTGGGTTTCTTAAGTAGTTTTAGGATATTTTAGTTAATTTTGAGTCAAATAAAGCATTTCTTGTTATTTCATATTTTCGGGTTAATGAGAAGAGCAAAAGGGAAGGACACCTAAAGCGAAGCCATCACGCCCGGTAGTGACCTTTGGTCACGGCCGTGATGAGCTACCCCGAAGATCGGAAAGCATCACGACCCAGTAGTGATACCCATCACGGCGTGATGAGAAGACCCTGAAGATCGGAATTGATCACGGCCTAGCCATGATGGAGGTCACGGCCAGTGACAGATCGGCACCCATGGACGGGAATTGATCACGGCCTGGCCGTGATGGACATCACGCGATGCGTGACGGACTAGAATTTGAATGCGCGCCCTTGGCAGAACACGTCACGTCCTGGCCGTGATGGCCATCACGACCGTGACGCGCACCTGATCTATAAAAAGGCATCAGGGCACACAGAAAAGGAAACGAATTTTCACTATTTTTTACGAATTATTTCAAAAGTCGTATTCGTTTGTGATGGAGAACTAATCACCGGGGATTAGTCTGCTTTATGTCAGTTTCCGTCGACACTTGAGGTTCCATAATTCCCAATCAAATTGCTTATCCCTTTCAATATTATGCTATATGTCTTGTTTGCTTAATTCAAGTTATATAGAATAAGTATTGATTAATTTCGATGATTATATGTTCCTTTACCTTGATCGCATTTGCTTAATTCGCGTGTGCCGATCGTGTTTGCTTAATTCACAATAGCTTTAATCCGTTTGCTTAATTCGGAAATAAGGAACATATATCTCGTAGTGTCAATTGCGCTTGTTTAATTGCTGCTACAGTCGAAAAAGGGATTAGAATCCGCTTAGGGCATGGAAATTATATGAATCAATGATAATTGGGAAACCGAAAACAGTAGATTAATCGTTCTAGCTTTTTGATAATTACTTAATTGCACTGTTTTCTTAATCAAATCTTCAACCTAAACCCCCCAAAAAATCGATTTGTAGGTTAATAATAATCCAAGAGTCCTTGAGATACGATACTCGAGTTGTCGTTCCCTAACTACAGTTTTTATAATTACTCATATTTGACCCGTGTGCGACAGCGGATCAAATTGGCACCGTTACTGGGGACTCTTGTTGTTATTAACAGATTTGTTGATGCATTGCTGAATTAGTTCTGGCTACTAGGTCTGGTTGTGAATCTTAGTACTTCCCATGGATAATTATATGCAAAATTATATGCCTAATGTTGATTATGAGCCATCATGCATATATTATCTTGACTTTACTGGTGATTATGAGTTTAGTAGTGATTTTGGCATGATTGGAGTGAATGAGGCGCAACTTTTCTATCCTGGCCAACATGGTGGAGAACATGGCAGCTTAGATGAGTTATCTTCTTTGGTGCATCAATTGACAATAAACCAGCATCAATACTAGCCTGACCCCACACCAGTCCAACCCAGTCTGGAAGAATTGGTGCAACAATTGACAGAACACACTATTGAATTCCAACAGAGGACAGAAGCAAGTCTTCAGAATTTGGCCAATCAAATTGCATGTGTTGAAATTTCATCCTTTTTAGGGTATAAGGAGCAAAAAGTGCATATGGAACATGAGACACATGAGGTTGAGGACCCTGTTCATCCAAGAAATGTAGAAAATGGGGATCATGTGGACATGCTACCCACAAAAAGAATACCCATAGAAGTTGATGCAATGATGGATGATGATGAAGATGAAGAAGTGGGAGCAACTGAATTAAGAAATGAAGATCCTTTTTTGGAGAACATAGTTGCACCATCTCCCATTGAACCCTTGACTGGAGAGCTTGAAAGGAAGAGGCGTTTGGAGGACATCTATTTCACCATGCTTGGGGATGATAATGAACTTTTGGAATTAGATGATTCTATTGGTTCCTATGCATGTGTTGAATGTGATGGAAGAAACACTTGTGTGGTTTGTGCTGAAATTTTTGCATATATGGAAGGTGATGGATTTGGTGATTCAGTGAGTGAAGCTTGCACATAAGCTAAAGCAGCACTGGTGATCCTCTCCACTTGTTTGCCACCTCACACTGTGAAGCAACCAACGATGGAGTCCATGCCTCTGCCTGAGAAATTCGATTTTGGATCTTTAACTATGAAGGCACTATGGCCAGTCCAAGAGGTCGAACCCCATTTTTATTGGGACGAGTTTGTTGATAAAGAGGTCATCTTTGACCCAAGAGGGAGTGAGAAGTTCTTCACACTTGAACAAGTCACCATGATTGTCGAGCGCTCACTTTCATATTCATGCTGCATGCCATGGGATCCGGGAGGATTATATTACAATTTGAGCATTCCTTGGCCACTGTATCACAGGCAGTGGGATCCCGGTGGAAGCGCCTTCATGAGTTTTTCTAAACCTTACTCTTTTTAATTGCTTTGCTTTGCTTTGCTTGAGTCTTATGTGTGTTGATTGTTGTGACGGTGAGCTTGATAGGTTTTAATTGAATTTAGCATAGATTGATTGCATGTTTTATGTTGATTTTGATGATTTTCCTCTAGGATTGAAATCGGAAATTGATCCCCATATGAAAAATTGAAAATTGAACTTTGAGAAATTTTATTACGATTGCATCATTTGTGATAAGTTTGGGGTGAAGGGTTGCACATACTTGGAATCGTATCTCGGTCAAACAATTTGCAAAAATGTCCAGGTGAGGAATTTGAGCCTCCAACATTGTTTTTAATTGTGTGAATCTCTTTTAAGCTGCACTTTCCCGAATTTGCTTGAATCTCTTCATGGTTTGCATTTTTATATGGTTGCATCAAATGATTTAGGCAATTTTCTTTGAAATAACTACTTGGCCTAAAAAGAACCATCCCTAATGCATGTTCCCTAGTTAGCCACATTGAGCCTAATAAGCCTATTGTTTCTTGATGACCTTATGTTATAAGCCAAAAATCTGGAAAAACCATGTTAACCCAATCTTAGGATTAGGAGAGCATAGAAGCTTAGCAAGAGAAGGGTTGTAAGAAAGTAAGTTTGGGGTGGCTACAAGGTTTGATATGTCATTCTGGGTTGAGAAAAATAAAAAATAAAGGTTGAAGCCAAAGGCAAAAAGAAAAAAAAAAGAAGAAAAAGAAAAAAATTGCCAAAAGAAAATGGGCAAAACAAAAAGCTTAGCAAGAAAAAGGTTGTAGCCACCCAAAGCGTCAAAAAGAAAAATGGAAAAAGGAATTAGAGTGAAAATAATGGTGTACAAGCTTCTTGCTCTCATAATTCCTAGGGATGTAAAGCCTAGTACCTTTGAATAATCCTACCCTTAGCCAGGTCCCATTACAACCTTTAAAAGACCTTTTGATGTTGCTTGCATGTGTTCGTGGGAACTATGTTTGAGATGAAAATCAAATTCATGGGAAGTGCTCTTAAAATGTGAAATTGAGTGAAAAGTTGATAGCCTAGACAAATTGAGCGAATGAGTGAAATACTAAATGCCCTTGTGAGGAAGGCAATTGTTTGAAATTGGTGATCTCCCTTTTGTGTGTAACTTGGACCCTCAACTCAGATTCGATTGCATGAATGATGGAATTCTCAATTGTTTAAAGTAGTCACAAATGCAAGCATTCGACCTTCATTGGAAGAGATGGGTAGAGATTTTTGTTTTAGACAACCTATTAGTATGTGAAAATATAAGTTAATACTAGACTATAGAAAGTGGTTTCAACTCAAAAGGAGTTTTCTACCATTTTATAGAGATTTTAGAAGTTTAAAGCATATAAAGAACACATAAAATAAACTAAGAAATAAAAGAAGAAACTTGCAAAAATATTCATATGAGAGCATTACCCTTAGTATAAGGAAGAACTTTAATGAAGAACTCAAGTAGAAAAGATGAATAAAAACTAAAGTTTTAAGAGCTTGAACTTTTAGAAGAAAGAAGAAAAAGAGGATTTAATGGAGTTTGAAGGAGGAAGATGATGAAGTGAAAATGAAAGGGGAATATATAGGGAGGGGAGGGAGTGGCACGAAATTGAGGAGAGATGACTGATCTTGGAGAACAAGTTTTGACCTTGTGCCTTGTTTGGTTTGAAGAGAGAGAAAAATGGGTTTTAGAATATAATATGATATATTTCAAAAGTGTCATCATGACCACTTTTTAGGAGGTAGCTTAGGCCATACCTCTAGTGAGTCACTTCACTCCCTCATCTCACCTCAAGCCTTTTATGTCTCCTATTCTTCTCCATTTCGTGCACAGTTTGCATTTTCGATCGTAATTGTTTCGACGTTTTAGCCCAAATAAAATATTTTATTTTATTTTTGAGCGAAAAATTTTCAAAATAACCAAAGTGGAAGGAAACACAATAAAAACACTAACTATCTCGTTCCAGGTCAAAATTAGGTTTTCCGCTCCATTAAACATGCCGCGGTGAAAACGAGGCCCGACTTTTGTCTGAATTTTCAACCGAAATTTTTACCGTAACTTCATATGATATAACAACACAAGAAAATGATTTTAGTTTAATTAAAATCATCCTATGAATTTAATCTAAAATAAACACATTTAAATATGTATTCACTGCTACAGAAAGCATAGGAAAAACAGGGTGTTACAAAACATGTTTCCTGCAAGATTCGCAATAAAATTCACAGGTAATCGGAATGTTTCTAGAAGTGAAAATAGTGATCCGTTTTTTTAAAAAGTTTATAAATATGCCAGACTCTGTTTCTAATGTTAATTGTTCTAATAAATATGATTATCTGTTCTTATTTCTTTATTTGTCCAAACCTTCACTAAAATACAAAACGTTGTAACAACCTCATAATTCCCTTTTTTTTATTTATTTATAAAAACTACCACAAAAAGTAAAAGGATATAACAGAAGTGAAAGAATAAAATAAAACATTTTTTCCCCTTGGGCTACTCAAGAGTGGATGCTCGATCGTCACAAAATGAATTTGAGCCAATGAATGCTTATACATCAAAGGTAACGTGTCAAGTGAATCTCACTCTCTCTATTTTTATTTTCTTTTCTATTATATGTTAGAGCAAATAAGTACTACCTGGACCCCTACCCATTCACCCACTCTCAGTGCAAATCATTCCTAGTACACAACATATATATCTCCGTCATATCTCTTTCTCTCTACAGTGAGCTTTTCACTTTCTTAGACTGCATGGATTTTGATCCAAGCTTCCAAGAGAAATTTTTTACCTTTCCGAGGATCTTGCAGGAAAATCCCAGCATAAATCTAGAGATACCCATCTCGGTTCCATTGAAACAAACCTCTACTCTTGTAACACCTCCACAAAATAAAACCACCTTCCTGTACCAACCTCTCAATGGGGTTAACCATCACCCTGGTTTTGTAATCGGGGGTCCTTCCTCCTCCACCAACCCTTTCTCTATGATTCCAACCCCTTCTTTTGGTGATCCATACACCAATGGGTCCATGAGAGACCTTATCAACCCCTACTACCCCATGGCATATGTACCAAACAACAACAAAATGGAAGTCATGCACAGCTACATTAACAATGGTAAAATCTGTGATTCTTACCAGAAAATTCCTATTGAATGTGGTGTAAATTCCACAGATTGATTGGGTCCATCTTTTTCACCACCAGAACCACTTGTTTTACGGATCGGCGACAGTGATTCCTAGGCTCCATGAGGAGCTTTCATGCGTAGTTGGAACTGGTAATAATGGTCAGGGAAGCGATGAGAGAGGTTTTGTTCTTTGGTGAAAACAAGGAGCAAAAGAAGGTACGAGAGGAAGAGGACCAAAATTCCGACAATTGTCAACACAATTAGAGGCGGTGGACTCAGGATGAAGACAAGTATTGCAAACCATTCTAAATTTCCTACTATATCTATCTCTTACAAAAACATTCTCCTTATTCTAATAATTTTTATTTTCAGTTGGGATTTTTTTATTAAATTCTTTGGGTTCAAGAGATGATTGCTGAAAATTTTCCCTTTGATTCATGTCCATGCTAATGTTTTGTCCAATTTATCCCTCAATGGTAACATTTAATTAATTTGGTTTTTTTTTATTTTTGTAGGATTCTCACCAAATTGGTGGAATGTTTCGGACTTAAAAAATGGTCCCAGATCGCCAAGTTACTGAATGGCAGGGTTGGGAAACAGTGTAGAGAGAGATGGAACAACCATCTCCAGCCAAACATTCGGGTTTCTTCCCTTTCATTTCTTATTAGTTTTTCTCTCACACACGCATACACCAAGTGATATGAAAGTCATACATTTTTAATGGAAACTCGGTTAATTGAAATTTCTCTTTGTCTGATAAAAGAATGGTCCAAAATTCACTCGGGTCTCGAATTTTATACATTATTTTTTAAACTACTATATGTGTAAAAAAATTAAATTAAAGGCTAAATTATAATTTTTGCCGCTTATCTTTATTTTAGGTTTCGTTTTGGTACCTCTTTTGATTTTTGTTCCAAATTGGTTCCTTATCTTGCAAATGTTATCCCATTTTGGTCATTTCCATTAGTTTTGCTCTAACGGAGTTACATTTACACCGCTAGTTGCTCGAAATCATCTCTAGTCGCGGATTCTTGAAAAATACTGAAATCTAAGAGAGAGGGAGAGGGGATTTTCGGTGAATTCTCCCATATTCCAATGATTTTTTTCCAAAATCGGCGATCGAGAGACGATACAAAACTAATGGAAAAGACCAAAATGGGCTAATGTTTGCAAGATAATAGACCAATTTGGAACAAAAAAAAAAAAGAGGACCAAACGAAAACCTAAAATAAAGATAAAGATCAAAAGTATAATTTAGCCTAAATTAAAAACATCATGTGTAAGCATTAAATTAAATTTATAAATGCAATTAATTTAGCGTACATATATAAATTTAATGTTTTATAACATAAAATATTAATAACTAAAAATTATTCTATTTTTACACACATTTGATAGATTCTATTATATGACGTACTATTTTATTTATATTTCTTCTCTTTTTAATAGATTCTTTTACATACACAAACATGTAGCAATTTAGTCTATGTCGGTTTTTAAAAGAGAATTTTTACAAAAACAACAATGCTAAGATCTGGATTAAAAATATTTTAATTGCAATTTGTTAATAAAAGTTATTAAATTTCATATATCTGAAAACTTTTAGAAATTTTTTGTTGTTGTTTAAAATGATGGTAACATACCGTTCCTTTTAATTTCATCTAGCTTTTCTAATGAAGATGGTAATGTCATAGCATGATAGAAAAACTCATTTTTTTTAATGTATAGGGACTCACCATTATATGTACCTAGGTCCAATATTAATGAATAGAAGTAATCCATATATTTTTATATTAAAAATATTTATTTAAAAATGTCACAAGTAATTATTATTCATTGTATATGAAGGTCAGAGTCATTTTAATTAATTATATATATGCATTCATTTTAATTAGAAACCAAATCTCGCATGTCTTATATTATGTGACTTATGATTGCATGTATATATGTTATATGAAGGCATATGCATTATTTTTTCCTTTTTAGTGCCAACATCTAACGAATGAAGATGGAATCGTCATTCATTTGTAGCATACATATACATATATATATAGTGTAATTTCATATATCCAAACATTGTTTTCTACGATTGCAGAAGGACAAATGGGATGAAGATGAGGACAAAATACTTGTTGAAGCTCATAAGCAAGTTGGAAACAAGTGGACAGAAATTGTGAAGAGATTGTCTGGCCGGACGAGAGAATGCCATCAAGAACCATTGGAGCAACCAAGCAAGCACCTGAAAACTAATGGGCTGAAGAACAAGTGCACCAAGTCTAAGGGAACATTGCTTGAACTACATCATGCAAGTCTTGAAAAGGCAAGGCTGAAGGCTGGAAATGGGTTGAACTCAAAGGGTGAAGATAGCAATCTAGGAATCCTTAATTCGGTTTGTTATGAAAGCTCAAAGGGTGAGATCAACTACGAAGATGAAGTTGGTTGGAGTGTGGAGCCCCATGTGCCCACCATCACTAGAAATGATGGCTATGTTCCAATTATGCTCAATGTGGATGAAATGGCAAGTGGGTCTGTTATGGATGATATCACATTGGACGGTGAGGATGCAATGGAGATGGATAGCCTGTTGATCTTGGGAGAAACAATTGATGAAGGACATGGAACTGATGGAGATGATCTGTAGAAAGGATTAAGTTGCTTGCATGGTTTTGCTTCTTATTAGATAGGTGTTCTCTCTAGTTTTCTTATGTTAACTTGTGCTTTTTATCACTGGACATCTAATGAAGTTGTAGTTTTTGGATGATATTCTGCGATGTGATGTCTATCTATGTTTGTCTTGTGTGTTTTGATTTCAGTACTTTGAATTAAAGGTGTTGCTCTGGTCCCATCAAATGGACCACACAATTTGTCTTTTCAATCAAGGTTTCTTTAATTATGTTTTGACTGTAAACTTAAACCTTATTCACGTACAAGGTTTTAAATTATGGTCGCGATTTTGATTGAGGTCGTGTTGCATTTTTGTAATTGTGGACAATTACGAAAAAAATGTGGCCGTTGCGATCACAATTGCGATCGTGATTCGATTTCATAGACTACCAAAATCGTAATGTCACGACTTCCATAACGATTTCAACCCTTTCTTACATATTTAGGACTTCTATCGTCAACTTTTGGCGTAGACTTTAGACATTATCTCAATCCATTTAAGACTTTAGCTGGAAATCGTAGACTTTAGATGCATGATAATACTCAATTATGAGTATTCAGTTATTCTAAGATCTCTTAATCAATGGCACAGATGTGGAAGATGACATCAAATTTTTCACATAATTAGAACACTTGATTTTTTATTTTGTTCTATAAAGAGATTTAGGTCTGTACTCAATGGTTACTAATGAAGAATTTCTTGTTCGTGTGAAATTAATTTTTGTACAAAATTTTCTTTAGAAGTTTGTGGTATTGTTTCGATGAGAATATATAGGATATGTATAACAATTCATAGATAAAAAGGCAAAATAGGTAAATTGGTCCTATACATTTATTTTATTTTTCACATTGCTCCTATAAGTTTTTATTTTCAAATTGGTCCTACACGTTATGTTCCGTTTTCACATTAGTCCTTTCCATCAATTTTGACCTAACGCCGTCAATTTTGGTGCCGCGTGTCGGACTAAGGTGATAGTCACGTCAGATCAAAACGGCGGCGTTAGGTCAAAGTTGATGGAAATGACTAATGTGAAAACAAAGCGTAGCGTGTAGGACCAATTTGAAATATAAAAAAACTTATAGGACCAATGTGAAAAATAAAATAAACGTATAGGACCAATTTACCTATTTTGCCTAGATAAAAATATAACATTCGTAATGACATAACTTATTTTCGATAAAAAATAACACAATAAACACCATAACACCTAAGTGAAAACAAATTTGAAAACAAAACGTAACATGTAGGACCAATTTGAAATATAAAAAAAACTTATATGACCAATGTGAAAAATAAAATAAACGTATAGGACCAATTTACCTATTTTGCCTAGATAAAAATATAACATTCGTAATGACATAACTTATTTTTGATAAAAAAAAAAAACACAATAAACACCATAACACCTAAGTTTAGGATTTTAGACAAATTACTTTGAAACAAATCAAAGCACGTGTGAAGTTTGGAAACGTTCAAAGAAAATACTATGATTCACTTCAACTTGTCACCAGTTATCTCTCAGTCCTTCTCAAAGGAGCTGCAGGGTAGGTCTATCTCATGATCACTTCACTAAACCCATATATGGCCATGGGTTTTAAAAGAAAAAAAATTAAGAATAAGAAATGACATTTTAATCAAATATATACTCTTTTCCTCAAAAATGTTTATACCTATCTTAAATGGTAGTGCTTAAAACCATAATTTTAAATTGTTTCTGCATTATTATAATTTCGAAAGTATTTACAACCACAACATAATTGTAATTAAAGTTTCATTAGTCATGTTTTCTTGTGATTGTCTATATAGCTGCAACTTAAAACTACACCTAGAACTACTTACAACTTGTTTGATATGAGTGAATTTAAAAGAGGGATGAGAGAAATGGAGGAGAGATTATCCTTTTCTCCCGTTTGATTAACTAGATAGAGAAGATTGAAATAAAATGGGTGGGACCCACCCAATTATTTTCTCCAAGGAGATGTTAGAAAATAATAAACAGAAATAGATAAATAAAATAAATAGATAAAAATATGAAGAACACCAATAATTTATTTATATAGTCTGAGACATGTCCTTAAGGATTATTTTGTACACCCACAAATAATTGTCTCAAATTACGAAACTCTCACATGATTTAACAGACTTCCAGATAATAATATTATTCTGGGCACCAAGAACAAGAATTACACCAACTCTTAGAAAAAACAAGAAAAGGGAAGTGAAATGTTTTCCTTAGGCTAAAACCTTTTGAACCTGTATGTTTTCTTACCGAGCAAAAGTTAAAAGTAGAAAAGAGAGTTTTTTTTTTTAAATGAATATAAAATAAGTGTATATGTATAAAATAAAAAAAACTTGTGCCATGACCTTCTAAACTGCAGGTGTGTGTATAGTGTCGACCAAAAGCCCATGCCAAAAGCTGAAAGCTGATGCTAACAAACCATTTAATGTTGGGTACGAGGCTGACACTAAAGTGCTCGATGCTAAATTTAGCATCGGTCAAAATGGAACCAACGCTAATTAGCATCGGCTTAACCGACACTAAGTGGATGCTGAAGTGCTCTTTCAACATGGCCAACGCTAATATTAGCGTAGGCGAAGCCGACACTAAATAGCATCATCTAGACCCACGCTAATTTTGGGAGGCCGGCAGCCAGCCTACGCTAATATTTTTAAAAAAATAAAGATTTTGTTACTATTGACCAAACAAATCCTGGACAAATTAGACAAAAATATAAACCATAATTAAGTCATAAATATCAAAATCAATATAAAATAAGCATTATAGTGATCAATACAAATCACAAATCAACTAGAGAAAGTATTGAATCCATGTAAGGAAAGTGAATACAAATCAACTAAAGTGCCTACTACATAATTTATTGCTTTATAAAATCAAATTAACAATAATAGACAAAATAACTATCACCCTAAATCCAAATACTTGAGGGACGTCTAGGACCAAACACAAAGATAAATATATTTTATCTCCAGTTCTTCGTACTCTCCCTTTTATGATATAAATATATATATATATATATATATATATATATATATATATAATATTGTTACCAAAATTAACAAAATGCAATGACGATCTACAACATCATCCTTTTTAGCTTCAGAAAGGAACATTTAGGGTACGCTTCCGTGTCATCCTTTCTATAGTAGCCAGACAAAATAGAAAATTGGTCAAGAAAGAACCTAAATTGAAATTGATCAAAAAAAAAAAACCTAAATTAAATCATTAATTTGACAACAAAATTATCTTAATCACTTACTTCTCCCTTGCCACTATAAGTATTGGGTATCTAATATTGTTTGGGCACAATCCTAATCCTTTCATTTCAGATAAAACCTCTAAAGCCCTCGGAAATCGATCTCCATCACCTGCTCAACTCTTAAGAGTTTGAACTCCATTTTTCCATTAAACTAATATACTTGAACTCCATGTCATTCGCCGTCTCGGCAACTTAGACTCGTCGACATTCGTAAGTCAGTGGCTAGCTTCGTCGACTGCGTCTTCCTCATGCGGATTTGGTTCATTTTTCATGCTTTTAGTTTAAGGAGTTTGTTCCAGCAACCATTGTGTCATCGTCGGGAGAAGGCGGTTGAGTGCACCGTCTCTCGCAACGCATCCACAATGTCAGACATTCATCTTCGATCCGGTGAAATTCTTACCTCCGTATGCAACTCCATCGTCGCATGGTAGAAGAATAAGGTTGGGCGCACCATCTATCGTAACGTAGCCACACCACTCGGTGTTTTGCGTTCGATCCCGATGGAGCAACCACGAGATTTGGTCACCACCTCCACAATGCTCTGTTTTCATCTTCGATCCGGCGGATACCATGCCGTTCGCTATTGTTGATCTCGTCGCCATTCGTTGTTGGTTTCCGCCATTCGCAGTTGGTTTCCATCGTCGCTTTCTCTACTGGTGTGTCGTTAGGGTTAACCTTGGGAAGGGAAGGAATGGATGCTTGAGTCTGGAAGCTTCCTCGATTCCCCCTCTCTTGGAGTCTGTCCCCTTATGTTCTGATTGGGCCATGCTATTTTTTTGTTTAGTTGTTTTACATTTTTTTGTTTGGTCTTTGGAAATTGGAACCGATTGGGCCATGCTTCCGTGGTTTTTTTTTTGTTGTGTTTTGTTTGGGCTCATATGTGTCATGGCTTCATTTCTGTTTGGGCTTTATTCTTTTCTTAAAGCAGTTTATTGGCCACTTGTAATATAGGAAGCCTTTTATTTTTCTTTTCACTTCAAGCTGCCTATGGTTTTACCATTGTCCGACTGCGGGAGAAATAATAGAATATATGGTTAGTTAGTTGGTTAGAAGTTAGTTACATATGGTTAGCCTAATCCAAGCTCTATAAATAAGACCATCATGTACACAATTAATCATCTTTTTCAATATGATTCTTTATGAGAAATCTTTCTCACTTGCAAGCTTCCAAGAACTACTACTCCTATGAAGTTGATCTTCATCTCTATGATCCGTGGTTGGTAACATGGTAACAACATGGACATCATTTCCGCATCTACCAGATGTTGCACTTCTACAAAACCAACTAAAGCATTAAATCTCATAAAACTAACACTATTCTTTGAACGTCCCAGACAACTATATAACAAAAACTAATTCCAATAAAAAAATACAGAAACAAAAAAATGTCACCCTACAAAAAATGTCACTCTACAAAAGCACATCTAAAAATTTTTCGAACATATAATGCATCATCTACAAAGTGCAACATGATTTTGTCCTAAGACTGATTAGTTACCTATTCTAGGCCCTTAGCTAAAATTCCTTTTGACTTTTGTCAAATAGTCAATATGAGAAATTGAAAGTAGATTTTACTGAATAAATAATAGTACTTTCTTTTTATGATTAAGTGCAATCCAAAGCGCCCTGGTCATTTGCCGTATATACATACATGGAGAAAACGCAAAAGTAGAGCACTTACTAAAATCTACTTTTATATTAGTCGATGTTTGAACAACTAAAACTGAACAAACAAATATAATGATTCTGAACTGACACATTCGATGGCATTTACAAGCCAACAGCACATCCCTTGTGGCCTGTACATATAGCGGGTCCCAAAAAATGGCAACTCGGCTAGTTGGTTCCAATGGGTCCTATTTGAAAAGTTGTTTTTTTATTTCCGTTTTCATTTCCTAATTTTAGCAATAATTATAATAAAAATAATTATAAAATTATCACATTTTTCATTATGTTTCTGTTCCATTTTCCTGTTTTCAAAGATTTGTATAGGAAACACTTAAAACAACTTTTTGTTTGTTTCCACGGTTTCCTGTATAAATCTTTGGAAACAGAAAAACATATTAAAAACAAAATAACAACTTTGTAATTATTTTTGTTGTAATTATCTTTAAAATCAGGAAATGAGCGGAAGGCGGAAATAAACCAAAAAGGCTCTAAGTCATCATAATGAAAATCTCACTCACTTCCATCGAGAGGCTTTAGTGCACAATAAAAAAGCAAGGTGAAAATAATTCACACATCTCATGCTGACAAATAAAAACAATTGTTGCTACTTGCTAAAGATCCCTGCAAGTTAAAACTGATCAATAATGAATAAACCAACTAGAGTTCAGAGATGGGTCAAATTACCACCGTATCAAATGTGTTCTTGCAAACTCCGTTACTTAGGAGTTAGGACTCAAATCAACAAAGAAAAATATTGCTATCACAATAATTCACTCTTAATTCAAATGACACTCTTTTCATTCGAATATCTCTGAATTAACAAAGTAAAAATACAGAAAATAGCTTAAGTTTTATATCCTTCCTCCTGTTACATATATACATAAGTTCAAAATTAAACTACTCGGGGTTTCACCCCAATACTCTCAGTAACTGCTTCTATCACATTATCATTGTTCCCCCATGTTCTCAACTTCCACATAACAGCTATTCCATTTCTCCTCAACTCCTATTCGGCCACTACCTTACTCGGAAGCCTTGACTCCAGCTCGAGTGCAGTATGTTATTTTGGTGACTCCCTAACTCTGCCTTATTGGCCCAATTCCTAACCTACATATTCTGACTGTACATTAGTCCCCCAAGCTCTAAGTTTCTTAAGAACGGACCTTAATAGTTTGACAACAAAACACCGGAGTTAAAGCAACTCCCAATTCACTTGAGGTAAGCATTTTTGAGTGAGGAGGAACAACATCCGGTCATTATTAGCAATGCCTTGAAAAATTATGAAGAAAAAAAGCTCTTGAGAGTTCTTAGGAACACAAATCCGCTATTGGGTGGAAGATTTCATATTTAAAAGGTATAAGTCCTTCTTTATGCATGCACAAAATTTTGATGGAGGATGATTACAAACCGGTGGTTCAACTACAAAAGCGGTTAAATCCCATCATGAAAGAAGCGATGCGTAAGGAAGTAATTAAGCTTTAGATGCCTGAATCATCTATCCAATCTCGGATACCAATTGGGTTAGTCAATTCATGTGGTCCCGAAGAAAGGTGGCACAACCGTGGTGGTCAACGAGAATAATGAAATGATTCCAACAAGGACCGTCACGGGATGGAGAGTTTTGTGTGGATTAGAGGAAGCTAAATGATGCAACAAGAAAAGATCACTTCCCTCTTCCTTTCATTGATCAAATGATTGAAAGTTTGGCTGGATATGAATACTATTGTTTCTTGGATGGTTACTCCGGTTACAACCAAATTGTGGTGGATCCTCGAGACCAAGAGAAGACAGCCTTCACATGTCCATATGGAGTTTTTGCTTATAGGAGGATGCCCTTTGGATTGTGCAATGCTCCCGCTACTTTTCAAAGGTGTATGCTCTCCATTTTCTCGGACATGATGGACAAATTCATTGAAGTATTCATGGACTGACTTCTCGGTCTTTGGGACCTCTTTTGATAATTACTTGAAGAACTTGGCTTGTGTGCTTGAGAGGTGCCAAGAAACCAACCTTGTGCTCAATTGGGAAAAATGCCATTTCATGGTAGAGGAAGGTATAGTTTTGGGACACAAAATCTCCCAAAGAGGGATTGAGGTTGACAAGGCTAAGATTGAGTTGATTGAGAAGTTACCCCCACCAACCAATGCAAAAGGGTGAGGAGTTTCTTGAGACATGCAGTTTCTCATAGAAGGTTCATCAAAGATTTCTCTAAAATAGCCCGAAACCGCTATTTGACCTTCTTGGGAAGGACGTATCCTTTGATTTTAATGCTTCTTGTTTAAATTCTTTCCATACTTTGAAAAATATGCTTGTCACCGTACCCATAATCACTGCACCTAATTGGAATTTACCTTTTGAAATAATGTGTGATGCAAGTGATTATGCGGTGGGGGGCGATTTTAGGTCAAATGGTGGAAAAGTTAGCTCATATGATTTACTATGCTAGTAAAGTTTTAAACGAGGCACAAGCTAACTATTCCACCATGGAAAAAGAACTCCTTGCAATGGTTTTTGCTTTGGATAAGTTTATATCTTATGTTGTAGGGTCTAAATGGGCGACCAAAAATACATTTTAATCAATTGTTCCTTGTCTACTAATGAATCAGATTCTTTTGTGGGGTGAAATTTGTTGATCCTCTGAAAGTTGGCCTGAATCACAAAAAATCAGTTCTTATGTAATGCGAGGAAAGATTAAATATGGTATTAAGCAATATATGGTTCAAAGAAATTTTAATCCAAGTTAAAGGCGAATAACATAGCATGTTTTATTTTTCACAACAATATCAAATTATCACTTGAACTATCACCAACTGCCTCTTGCAACTTAAGGTCCACAAACTGCTTCTCCATCTCCTGCTTCAGACCTCGATCATTACTTCCACAATCTGTTGACCATCTCAATTAATGTCATGGTCATCCTTCAGCAGTTATAAGTAGCAAAACTAACTATAAGTTAACTCATTATAGTTTGAAAAAATCAATTCTCTAATTGAGTGACTGCCATGATCTTATATTTATCATAACACTGATCAGTCAGATACGAAAACTGACATGAAGTGAAGGGGAATAAGTTTGCCTCATGAGCAAAGCAATGATACCTCTCACATGCTCTAACCTCTAACATTAAATCCTCAAAAATCCAACGTGAAACCTGCAGTAGTACAATGCTCAATATGTAATAGCAAAAAACCTTTTCCAACGAGAAGATAATGAACGTAGACTCCCAGGCTAGAACTTCCCCCATAAGCTAATAAGAATGTACCCAAAAAAAAAAAAAACTACTGAGAAAGAAAAGCAAATTGTCATCAGGTGCAATTTGTAGCACTAACTTATACTCTAATGAAGGTCTTTAACACAAATTTAGAGGGAAAGGGTTGTAGAATGTTCACTCATAGTTAGGGTCCTTATATCTTAACTTTGCCATCTCTAATAATTGTCATCCATTTCATTAATAGTTAGTTTTCCCCATTTTCTCTATGTATATAAGTACAATGAATTGATTGCTCTCTTTTTTCTGCAACTCTAATGAATGATTTTTTTTTTCTTTCTTTGCTTAGTCCTATAATCATTGCTTCTCCAGTCAAAAAAATAAAATAATCATTGCTTCAAACTATTTTATCTATAATGTAAGGTTTCAACAATATGAATAGATAGGAAAATTATGCAGGAAATGATAAAGTACCTAGTCAAGATATTATAATAAATTTCTAAACTCTGCAGTGCCAACAAAAGAATCAGAGGAGTTGAGCAAAGAGAGCACCTATTCTCAATGGAGAAATCAACGCTCAAGACCACTAATGTTGAAACTTGCTTCCAATTATCTAACTTTTTCCATATACTGTTGATAGGGAAAGAACAATTTAGATCATTTTTTTGAGTAATGGATAGGAAGCACAAGAGCTTAATGAAGTAACAAACACGTAGATATATGAAAGCAATAGAAAGTTGAAACTAATCATATAATTAATTAGTAAAAAATATCAGTTAAGTATCTACAAATAACTTGAAAATCTCTATTAGAAAAGAAAGACTATTAAAAGGTTTTGAACACAACACAACAAAGTAAAATAGAAAATCAAAAGACAAAAATGACCAAAACCAAATAAATCGATATAATGTAAATAAAAAATTGAACTATAAATCTTGGTGTGGGTGTTATTAGCTCCTTCACACACCCTCCTTGCACAATTGAAGCCCTCAAAGTGGAAAGTTAAAACAGACTTGGTCTTAAGCTTAAAAAGCATTCAATGTCCAGCCAATCCATAAATAAGCTCCAGGTAGCCCCATCCCCATAACTGCAAAAACAAACACGACACCTTAGCATATAGTTGATGTAACATGAAAACTATTTGTATTAAAAAAGTAAACTGAGTTCACGGTGCCTATATTTGCTATGTTTCTAGTAAATAATACGAAATTAATTAAAAATCAGTAGTTTTTTCAATGAAAATATCGATAGAAAGTAATTAATTCATTATCCCATTAATATCATACCTAATTAACCTTGGTTTTCTAAAAGAGACAATACAGCTTGCAATGAATTATCCTAAAAATATTTGGCAATATTAGAATGACAATCTTGTTTCATGAGGGACAAAAAAAACACTAAATTAAGATATCAGCAAGTAAACAAAACAATGACACTTAAACAAAGATAGGAAGAGTTGTACGTTAGCTAGTAAAGTAAAAGATCCTTTAATTATTAGAAAGAAAGTAACTCAAACAAATATCAATGAGGAGGAAAGGAACTCAAATAAAGGAAGCTTTAGATAAATAATACATTATATACAACATTATTTGAAGCTGGTGTTTTGAACAAATATACAGAAATTGAAAAAGAAAAGAAAAAAAAAAGAGAGGGAAGGTTGAGAATGTTGGAGAAAAGCTTTGGGGGGATATCTGCACATGCAATTACCTATTGATAGACATCAATTCAACTTCATCTGCAGCCCCAAATATATGTTTATGAAACAATCTATGATATCAAATGCATTAGAAATAATTTTGCAAAAAAATGCATTAGAAATAATGATATGATGCATTTTAAAATAATGATCCCAATAAGTACGAATTTAGATCACAGTAGAAAGTAAATCAATTTCATTTGCAATGTGATTGTGAATTAAAATCAGGTTCAAAAACCTAGATAGGGGGCGGGGCCCCCACGACGGAGAGGGCACCATGACAAGATCGCCTCAAGCTTGGCCTTGATTACCCGTTGGGCTATTCCGCCGGGCCGAGCGGCCTTCGGCTCCGATTGATTACTCATCGCTGTCCCGAAGCCCAAGAGTGGGAAGGTAGGTATGTGTATTAGTGCGGGCTTGCGGCGGGTGTTGTTCTTTGGAGCGTTGGGTGTGCTTACCTTTGGATGATCCAAATTGCGGGAAAACTACTTGAGGTTCGATGCCCAATTCTTATATTTGTCCCGTGTGATTTGTTCAAATATATATATATCTCACTGATATAAAAGTTGGATAGACAATTTTTCTGTATGCACATGTTAGCAAATTTTTGTCATTTTTTTAAAAGTTTTTTTAAAAAAATTTTAAAAATAAAATAAAATTACTTTTTTAATAAATAAATTTCATTTTTACTTTCTTTTACGTTTAATTTTTAAAAAAAATTTTAAAAAATAAATAATTTTGTTTTTACTTTTCCTTAAATTTTTTCCTAATAATTTTTTTGCTACTATTTTTTTTAATTTCTTTGTATACCTTGGGAGTGTAAAATTTTTTTACATTATCAACCAATCATAAATTGGCAAACAATAAAAGTAGAGTTGTCATGTTCTTGATGTTTTAATTTTTATATACTTATATTTTAATGTATATATAATTAAATATTTTTTATTTATATATTTATATATATTTTAATATTTTTCGATTCGAACCGAATCAAACCAAACCAATTTTAATTGGTTCGGATATTGTTATTGACTTTTTAAAGTTTATAATATTTTTTTTGTTTTTAAATATTTTTAGCCAAGAAAGGTAGCAAAGCTACCCTATTATTCGAAAAAGTTTAGGGTCGTAAGACTCAGGCCAATAATTCGATGAATTTGAAAATCCGAACCAAAGCCAAATTAAATTGGTTCGTTTTTTTTTTCTTTTTATGCATGACTCATAATTGAACCAAACACAATGGTCATTAATTTGATTATTTTGGAACCGAACGAATTACTATATTTTAATATTCAATATGTATATCACTTTATCAATTAACAACTTTTCTTCTATTGTTCTTGTAACAGTAGAAGGAGTTGTCAACCGGTGGATTATTCTAGATTACTTAAATTTTTTAATGTATTTTTTAAAAATATATTCTTTATAATATATTTTTAAAAATGTATTTATTTTCCCTAATTAGTTTCTTCTAATTTAATTTTTTAAAATGATTTTTAAAAATATTTTTGTTTTCTAATTAATTTTATTTTTCTAAATTTTTGAATATTTTTTCTAATTATTATTTTCCTAATTTTTAAATGTTTTTATATACTTTTTCTAATTTTTCCTAATTTTTTAAAAATATTTTTTCATAAGTTTTGTTCGTTTAATTTTTTTCTAGTTTACTTTTTCCTTTTAAAATAATGGTTTTATAATTAATTTTATTTATTTATTTATTTAAAATTTGTTTTTACGTTTTTCCTTAATTTTTTAAAAATTTCCTAATAATTTTTTGGCTAATACTTTTTTTGAATTTATGTGTATAAACTGACAGTGTAAAATAAATTGGCAAATAGTAAAAATAGAGTTGTCGTGTACTTGATGTTTTAATTTTTATAAACTTCTATTTTAATGTATATATAATTTAATAGTTTAAAATTTAAATTTTTTTATATTTTTATTTATATATATATTTTTTAATATTTTCCGGTTGAATCGAATCAAACCAAACCAATTTAATTGGTTCGGATATTGTTATTGACTTTTTTATAGTTAATAATTTTTTTTGTTTTTAAATATTTTTAGCCAGGAAAGGTAACAAAGCTACCGTGTTCTTGAAAAACTTTAGGATCGTAAGACTTGAACCAATAATTCGATGAATTTGAAAATCACTGAAACAACCAATTAAATTGGTTCTTTTTTTTCTTTTTGTGCACGGCTCGAATTGAGCGAAATGCAATGGTCATTAATTCGGTTATTTTGGAACCGAAACCAATTACTATATTTTAATATGTATATATATTTTAATATTCAATATGTATATCCTTTTATCAATTAACAACTTTTCTTCTCATCTGTTCACGTGATAGAAGGAGTTATCAACTAGTGGATTATTTAAATTTATTTATTTATTTATTAAACATATATTCTTTTTAATATTTTTAAAAAAAAATTATTTTTTTCCGAATTATTTTTTTCTAATTTACTTTTTTAAAATGTTTATTTTTATAATTGATTTTTTAAATTTTTTTGTTTTCTAATTAGTTTTATTTTACTAATTTTTTTGAATATTTTTTCTGATTATTTTTATATACTTTTCTAATTTTTTTATTTTGTTTTGAATTATTTTTTTCCAATTTACTTTAAAATTTTTCTAATATATGTATTGACATAAATAGAGGGGAGACATTAAGTCTCTAAAATGTCGATGTGCATTTCCCTAAGTTTTGATGAGAACTAAACATTGGTTAATGATTTAATTAACCTTCGTATTGGTTGCTAACTTTGTCTATTTTGGTGTGCTGATTAAAGCAGTAAGAATCGGTTAATCCGCTCATAAGTGACTACTGTCTGGATAAGCAAAAGTCAACACATGTCTGTGACTAGGATTATTGACTTCTTTTAAGATACGTCTTCAACTTTGTCTCTTCACGAGTCCTACACTTGTCACGAGGTTACTCGTTGAAGAATCAAGGACCAAACAAGCTTTTGTTGGCTGTCCCCATGAGAAAGAGACTTGAAGCCTTCTCTCCTACTCGGTCTCACGCTTATCAAGAAAAGTCGGAAGTTATTCTCTCAAGCAATCTCGATTATCGGAACCAAAGACCGGTTAAAGAATGCTTCATAACATGCTTTATTCCCTAGTACCTCTAGTCTTTACGAAAAGGGAATGTACTCCATAAAGTACAAAAAGCTCTTTGCACAACTCTATTATGGCTGTATCCACGATGCATAAAGCCATGATCCTTCATGTTAGAGTACAACCAGCGTTCTATTGCATCAATGGCTGCCCGAATTACTCTGTGCATTTAATGAAGTTCCGCTTGAAGCCAACATACGGGAATGTCTCTAACGGATCTTAAATGCTTGAAGACTATAAATACGAAGTCGTTGAAGATAAAGACATAGAGAATACATACGGCATTATATAGCCATTACTCTTCTCATTAATATCTTCATTCTTTCATTCTGTATTCTTGATCATTTGAAGTTATTATGCAGACTTTCCTAAGATTTACATTTAAACCACGAGTGTTAGTGAAGATCTGTTTGAATGAAGTTTTATTTATTACAAACCAAATCTCTCAAACAAACCTGAGTGAGCCTGAAGAGGCTAAGTGTGCAAAGAATACTTGTCTTGGAGCCCGAAGAGGCTAGGTGTGCAAAGAATACTTGTCTTGGAGCCTGGAGAGGCTAGGTGTACAAACAATACTTAGAGTCAGCGTAACTTTGATCAGTTATAGTGGATAAAACTTGGTTTTGCAAGGATTTGGATGTAGCTCTTTGCTTTGAAGAGTGAACCAGGATAAATAGCTGTGTCAATCTCTCTTTCCTTATAAACTCTTTAATTGCTTTAGTTTTTCTTATCCGTTTATCAAGTGGCGTGTTTGTCTAAGTCACCTGTTAAGATTTCATCAGACGGAGTTACCCGTCATCTGTATCTTTCCACTCGTCTAGAACCAAGCACGTATGAAAAAGATTTCAACTTTGTTTAAATTCGATAAACACAATTCAACCCCCCTTCTCATGTTTATAGTTGTCTATTTCAGTTGGTATCGAGCTTAGCCTACGGGTTGAGCATCTAGCAGTGTAGAGGTAAAAGGTCTGAAGAATAGACATGACTGCTGGAGCTAGTTCAAGTGGAAGTCACTAGGCTGAAGGAGCTTCCCTAACCGGACCTCCTTACTTCAATGGAGAAAACTACAACTATTGAAAGATAGATTTCAATGGTTCATTCTATCTACAAACTCACGATCTTTGGGATGTCATTACGAGATGGTCCATTCATTCCCCGGAATGATGATGACAGCGACAAACCAAAAGCTCAATGGACTTCTGAGAAAGAAAAGACAAAATGGGGAGCTGAACCACAAAGCTAGATATAACATCATTTTGTGCTTTCAGTCTGAGGAGTTTGAGAAGGTATGTGCTGTGACTCTGTCAAAGAAAAATGGGATACTTTATTTGTCACACATGAAGGAGCAGACCAAAGTCAAAGAGTAAAGTTGCCATACTTGACAAAGTAATAATTGTTTGTCATGGAGGAAGGAGAGTCTGTTGCTCAAATGATAGGAAGATTTCAAACTATAGTCAACTGTTTAAAATCTCTTGGCAAAGTCTATACCAATGTTGAGAAGGTTGGAAAGATTAGGGATGCTCTAAGCGGTGGAGACCTTTGGTCATTGCTATCTCTCAAGCCAAGGATCTCACTACCTTGACTATGGATGAACTTCTTGGAACACTCACTGTTGATGAGCAAGAACTTGGAGATGAAGTTGCACCAAAGAAGGGCAAGTCAATTGCTCTAAAAACTAATCAAAAGTCAGCAAAAGTTTCCAAGGCTCTAAAGGCGGGCAGAGTCATCCAGTGATCTTTGACATGTCGAACACGAGGATTACGAGAGTGATGAAGAATTGTCTCTCCCGACCAGGAAGATAAAGCTTCTCCTACAGAAAAAGAAGTTCAAGAGGGATAAGTCATTCGGAAGGTTCAACAAGGACAAGAACTTCAAAGAATCCACTCTGAGACAAAAGCCCAATTGTGCGCTATGAGTGTAAACTGGTCACATCAAGGCTGAATGTCCTCCAACTCAAGAAGGCCCTTTTTAAGAAATTCTTCAAGAAGAAGAAAAGGCATGATGGCTACTTGGGAGGATCTGGAGTCGACATCTTCGATGAAGAAGCAGAGGAAGAAGCCAATCTGCGTCGATGGCCAACACTAACTTTCGGACTCGGACGATGAGGTACATCATGACTATGAGGAATTACTTGATGCCTATGAGGAGTTGCTTTGGAGGAATCCAACTGCTTATCTAAGGCTTTCAAATCCCTCAAGAGGGAGTATGTAAAGCTCACCCGGTTAATCGTTAAATCTCAAGAGTGTGAGAAGCTATTTGTAACACCCCAATTTTCCGCTTTCTAAGATCGGGTATAAATATAAATAAACGTTTATATTTTTATCTGAAACTTAGAAAATTATTTTGGGAAAACCAAATTCATATTCATATCATACTTATTTTTATAAGTATACGGTGAAATTTTTGGTTGAAAATTCAGACGGAACTGTCTGTGTTTTCCTTGACAGATGAATTTTACCGATGGAAAACCTAATTTTGACCCGAGAACGAAATGAATAGATTTTATATCTCATTTCCAACAATAAAGGTTATTTTGAAAATTTTCAAAATAAATAAGTTATTATACTCGATTTGGGCGTAAAACTCTAAATCGCGTGATCGTGAGTCGAGAGCGGACGTCTCGAGAGACAAAACCCGACATCGGATGCTAAGACCTCTTGCCACCTAGGGTGGTGAGTCATATGGATGACTCACTCATGTCATGATTGCTTTTAAATAAAAATCTAGATATTTCTTTAAAATAGTATAAAGACTATTTTATCCTTGAACTTTCATTGAAATGCCAAGTTTGTCCCCAAAAAATGTGGACACAAATCAGCCACGTCACCAACCACTCCTCACCACATGTTTCTCATGATGGTTTTTTTGGAAATTACCATTTTGTCCTTAATGTTGGATTTTATCACAAAGTGCCATTTTATAAGATTACTCCTTTGTCCCTAAAAATTTATGTTTGTACCCTTATGCCCTTGAAAACCACGACCAAACCCTCCCAAGTGAGCCCATTTCACTTCTATAAAAGACCATCTTCATCTTCTTCATCAACTTTGCCATTTTCCATTAAAACTCCTAAGTTACATAGCTTGATTTTGTGAAGCAAGTCCTTGGATCTTCACTTGTTTTTGATCTTCAAGAGGTGAATCCTATTCTCCTTCCCTAATCATGTCTATGTTCTTCAGTAAGTTTCATGATTCAAAGTCTATTTCATCTATGCTCATCACTTTTAAGTTTCTAGATCTTGAACTTTGAAAAATCACCATAAATCATAGAAAAATCCTAAAAATATGAAACCAATTTCTATAATCCTATTATTACCTCTATATTCTAGATCTAAAAGCTTGCATCAAACAAAGTTTTTGAACCTATTTAACCTAAGGAGGCAGAACCTAGGGGTTTTGTGGGGAGGAGGATTTTGTTCATTTTCTTTATAAGATTCAATCTTATAAGCTATATAGGTATTAGATCTATGTTGTTTGAGTTAAATTAGAGTCTATAAACCATTTTAATGGTCATGGCCGAAAATCATTTGTTGAAGGATTGGAAGATTTAATTTCAATCTTTATGCCATGATCATTGATTTAGGGTTTTAAGTGATTATAAATCACTAATCCAAGAGTTTAGCAATTTTAAGGATTTTGAACCACAAAGTCAGCCCTTGACCGAAACCAACATGTAGGATTTTAGGCTTGATTTAGTTGTTTGTTTGTTGATTGAGTGTTATTTTTGATGAAGGACAAGCTAGATTATCGAGTGTGCGTCGTTGACGGTTTAGGATTCACGACAAAGTTTTAAATCGGAAGCTAAGTTATTCGAGAGGTAAGGGGAGCTTACCTGAGAGATTTTTCCCAATAACTATTTGTGATTGGTGTGTGGTCTGTATGATTTATCTGTGGTTGTGGTGTTTGGTTGTGATTGTGGTATTTGATTAGAGATGTGTTAATTGTTTGTGTTTGGTTATCTGTATTTAATTATTTATTCGCAGTTATATATTATGATATTGTGATGCATGATCTGCCTGGGAATATTGTTATGATGTTGTTGATTGTTGTTTGAGAAGCCTGATAGTGGTCAGTGCCCAATCAATTAATCAGATAAAAGCTTTAAGAAGACTTTACGAGGAATATTCAATAGTTAATTGAGAAACATTGGAAGATATTATGATTTAAATAATTATTTGATAAAAGAAGGAATCATTTGAAAATATTATTATTTTAATGATTTATTAGTGTAAAAGCAATTTATGAGTCACTTTGAGCCTCAAGTGACTCCCTTTTTGAAACATGAAGTTTTTAGAAAAGATTTTAGTAACTGATGATTTTACGAAAGAATTTTCCCTTTGAGATGATTTTCCAGAAACAAATTTTACGCAAACAGTATAGACAGTGAGTTTGAACTTAGTAATCGAGATGTAGGGGAAATAGTGTTTTGTGGCGTTTTGGGATTTGAGTCTTAATTTCAGTGTAGTTTTGGACCGCGTGTCCTAATTTTTGGTGTAGCTTTGGACTGCATGTCCTATGGACTGCATGTCCTAATTTTCGGTGTGGTTTTGGACTGCGTGTCCTAAGTTCGGGGTAAATAATATTGTTCAAAGTGAATACTGTTTTCTATTGCCATGAACCTAAGCCCGAGGCATCGGTCTAGGGGTTTCGTGATTGAGCACTCAGACTTGATGTCCTGTGTTATTAATAAAAGTGTTAAGATGTGTAAAACTATGGTTGGTCGGAAGCTTTTAAGCTCGCAAGGGAAAGATTGAACACAAAGAAAAGCGTCAAGAACAAAATGTTTTACATGCATTTTAGGCAGACCTGCCTATTTGTAAATCATAATATCATGGTGATATTCATGAATCGACATATCATTGTGCCCTGGTTGGACAATGAAAATCCATATTCGGCGATCACTGCTCCTTAAATTGGACAGTGTGCTATGTCAACCATATTCGGTGATCACTGCGCCTCGTGTTGGACAGTGTGCTATGGTTTTGGCTTCGTGCCTTTTTGCCTGCGTGGCTATTGAGATTGATCAACTCACCTCGAGGTTGGGATATCTCATGAGATTAGGTATGAATTTAGATTACGAATATGAAGTGTTCATGCATAGTTTTCAAATGATGATGTTTGGGGTATGAAACCCAGTGATCAATTAATTGCCTTATTATGAATGCTTATGTTATTATGAAAATGTATATGTGTATGTTTTCTTTTATGTCTCGCATGTAGTTATTGTGTTAAATCCATATATTGGCGTCTCGCCCCTACAAACATATCTGAGCATCACAAAGGGGTATGATCTCTACAAGAAGAAGAAAGCTGCTCTAGTTCGGGGCATCTTTGTTGTTGCTTCTATCGGTTGTAGCGTCTGTTAGTACGACCCTTATGAGTCTTGGTTGGGTTGTAAGTTTGAAAAGGCCGGCAACTGTGGGGTTGTAATTAGTCTTTGGTTTAATTTTATAATTTTTGAAAATTGAAACTTTGTGAGAAAAATTGTATCGTAGTGACCTCGTTAAGAATATGATTTTCCTTGTTTTAGTGTATGTATCATGGTGTTCGAGTGTTCCATGAGAAGAAAATTTTTACACCGGGTTTTCTAGCTTAAAATAAATAAGTTTCTCCAAAGCAACGAAGAAATTAAGTTTTATTTCCACAAGCGGGTAACCATGTGATGACCCGAGTTAGGGTGTCATAATAGTGGTATCCGAGCTGGTCGAGTCTTTTTTGGAACCTTGGGAATAGGTCTATTATGTTTTTGTTGTACGATCGCTGGTAGGACCTTGTTTGAATTCTTTCTTTGTCGAAACAATGTGTGATTCTATTAGGTTTTGAGTTAGTCGAGACCTTGTAAGAATTTATGAACAATAGATGGTATATTGACCGAATTACTTCTTAGAAGTAAGGTGTTTTAGACACATGAGAATAAAGGTTTCTTGAAGGAAATTTATTCCAGTCCTTTTTCTTTTGATTGAAGTGATTAGTCTAGATTTTTGGGGTCAGATCATTTTTTTCCCAACAGTTGTGAATTGTTTTCAAACTACAATTGTTGAATCAATTTTATGGAATTTTATTTTGTGAACTATCCTATTATTTTTCGGGATAGATACTTTCGTGATGAAAGAATTTTCTTGATGAGACTTAGTTTAGTCACTATTACTTTTGGTAAGAGTGATTCAGTCAGAATTTTAATCGGACTGTTTTTATTTTTAAATTGTTGATTGATAAATTCCTTGTTCAAATAATAAATTCTCTTCAGAGTGGGAACTAGTCGTTTGTGAGTTCCTAATCCACTAGGTGTTCTCGTGAAAGAAGGAACTTTATTAGAGTCCTGGTTGTAAATATGTATTAGCTTATGCGGTTTTACACTCACGAACCTATTAAAGAATCTTTTTGCATATTGGACATTCCTGTGTTCTTTTGGATTAATAAAGTTCTTCTATGATTACTTACCTTCTTGTTAAAGTAAGACCTTGGACCGAGGGGAAATCCTGTCTAGTTTTGATTCCCGAGTTCGAGGACGGAATTCTTTTTAGTGGGGTAGTATTGTAACACCCCATTTTTTTTGGGCTCTAAGATCGGTATAAATATAAATAAGCGTTTATATTTTTATATGAAACTAGAAAATGATTTTGGGAAAACCAAAGTCATATTCATATCATACATATTTTTATAAGCATACGGTGAAATTTTTGGTTGAAAATTCGAGCGGAACACGGTCTGCGTTTTTTGTGATAGATTTTCCGATCGGAAAACCTAATTTTGACCCGAGAACGAAATCCATAGATCTTATATCTCATTTCCAACAATAAAGGTTATTTTGAAAATTTTCAAAATAAATAAGTTATTATACTTTCGATTTGGGCGTAAAACCCTAAATCGCGTAATCGCCGAGTCGAGAACAGGACGTGGAGACAAAACCCAACGTCGGATCTGAGACCTCTTGCCACCTAGGGTGGTGAGTCATATGGATGAATCACTCATGTCAGGATTGCTTTTAAATAAAAATCTAGATATTTCTTTAAAATAGTATAGAGACTATTTTACCCTTGAACTTTCATTGAAATGCCAAGTTTGTCCCCACAAATTGTGGACACAAATCAGTCTACATCACCAACCACTCACCACATGTTTGTCATGATTTTTTTTTGGAAATTACCATTTTGTCCTTAATGTTGGATTTTATCACAAAAGTGCCATTTTATAAGATTACTCCTTTGTCCCTAAAAATTTATGTTCGGACCCTTATGCCCTTGAAAACCACGACCAAACCCTCCCAAGTGAGCCCATTTCACTTCTATAAAAGACCATCTTCATCTTCTTCATCAACTTTGCCATTTTCCATTAAAACTCCTAAGTTACATAACTTGATTTTGTGAAGCAAGTCCTTGGATCTTCACTTGTTTTTGATCTTCAAGAGGTGAATCCTATTCTCCTTCCTAATCATGTCTATGTTCTTCAATAAGTTTCATGATTCAAAGTCTATTTCATCTATGTTCATCACTTTTAAGATTCTAGATCTAGAACTTTGAAAAATCACCATAAATCATAGAAAAATCCTAAAAATATGAAACCAATTTCTATAATCCTATAATTACCTCTATATTCTAGATCTAGAAGTTTGCATCAAACAAAGTTTTCGAACCTATTTAACCTAAGGAGGCAGATCCTAGGGTTTTGTGGGGAGGAGGATTTTGTTCATTTTCTTTACAAGATTCAATCTTATAAGCTATATAAGTATTAGATCTATTTTGTTTGAGTTAAATTAGAGTCTCTAAGCCATTTTAATGGTCATGTCGAAAATCATTTGTTGAAGGATTGGAAGATTTAATTTCCAATCTTTATGCCATGACCATTGATTTAGGGTTTTAAGTGATTATAAATCACTAATCCAAGAGTTTAGCAATTTTAAGGATTTTGAACCCCAAAGTAAGCCCCCTTGACCGAAACCAACATGTAGGATTTTAGGCTTGTTTAGTTGTTTGTTTATTGATTGAGTGTTATTTTTTGATGAAGGACAAGCTAGATTATCGTGTCGTGTGTTGATGGTTTTACGGATTCACGACAAAGTTTTAAATCGGAAGCAAAGTTCTTTGAGAGGTAAGGGGAGTTTACCAGAGGGATTTTTTCCCATAACTATTTGTAATTGGTGTGTGGTCCGTATGATTTATACTGTGGTTGTGGTGTTTGGTTTGTGATTGTGGTATTTGATTAGAGTTGTGTTAAATGTTTGTGTTTGGTTATACGTATTTAATTATTTATTCGAGTTATATATTATGATATTGTGATGCATGATCTTCCGGGAATATTGTTATGATGTTGTTGATTGTTGTTTGAGAAGCTTGGCGGTGATGATGCCTAATCAATTAATCGGATAAAAAGCTTTTAGAAGACTTTCCGAGGAATATTCAATAGTTAATTGAGAAATATTGGAAGACATTATGATTTAAATAATTATTTGATAAAAGAAGGAATCATTTGAAAATATTATTATTTTAATGATTTATTAGTGTAAAGCAATTTATGAGTCACGGTGAGGCGTAACCGTGAAATTATTTTTGTACTGCTAATTTTGATGTAAGAAATTCCGTAATATTATCAAATTATATTTTATGAAATTAATCTGAGAAAATAACTTAATTATGATATTATAAAATTATTTAAGTGGAAAAAGCTAAGATTTGGCTTAAATGACTTTAAAAATGCTTAATGAGCTGTAATTTGGAAAAGTATCGACGGCAAGTGTTTCTAAAGAGCGGCGATCGTATTTTAAACTAAATTTGAGCCTCAGTGACTCCCCTTTTTGAAACATGAAGATTTTAGAAAATATTTTAGTGCTTGATGATTTTACGAAAGAATTTTCCCTTTGAGATGATTTTCCGGAAACAAATTTTCGCAAATAGTATAGGCATTGAGTTTGAACTTAGTAATCGAGATGTAGGGAAATATTGTTTTGTGGCGTTTTGGGATTTGAGTCTTAATTTCCAGTGTAGTTTTGGCTGCGTATCCTAATTTTCGGTGTAGTTTTTTGGACTCCGTATCCTATGGACTTTGTGTCCTAATTTTTGGTGTGGTTTTGGACTGCGTGTCCTAAGTTCGGGGTAAATAATATTGTTCAAAGTGAATACTGTTTTCTATTGCCACGAACCTAAGCCCGAGCATCCGGTCTAGGGGTTTCATGATTGAGCACTCGGACTTGATATCTGTGTTATTAATAAAAGTATTAAGATGTCTAAAACTATGGTTGGTGGAAGCTTTTTAAGCTCCGACAAGGGAAAGATTGAACACAAAGAAAAGCATCATGAACAAAATGTTTTTACAAGCATTTTAGGCAGACCTGCCTATTTGTAAATCATAATATCATGGTGATATTCATGAATCGGCGATATCATTGTGCCCTGGTTGGACAATGAAAATCCATATTGGCGATCATTGCTCCTTAAATTGGACAGGTGTGCTATGGTAACCATATTCGGTGATCACGTGCCTCGTGTTGGATAGTGTGCTATGGTTTTGGCTTTGTGCCTTTTTGCTGCGTGGCTGTTGAGTTTGATCGACTCACCTCGAGGTTGGGATATCTCATGAGATTAGGTGTAAATTTAAATTACGAATATGAAGTGTTCATGCATAGTTTTCAAATGATGATGTTTGGGTATGAAACCCGATGATAAATTAATTGCCTTATTATGAATGCTTATGTTATTATGAAAATGTATATGTGTATGTTTTATTTTATGTATCGCATGTAGTTATTGTGTTAAATCCATATATTGGCGTCTCACCCTTACAAGCATATCGTCGAGCATCACAAGGGTATGATCTCTAGCAAGAAGAAGAAGGCATCTAGTTCGGGCGTCCCTCTTTTCGTTTCGGTCTACTGTCTGCTTAGTATGATAGCTTAGGGGTCTTGGTTGGGTTGTAAGTTTGAAAAGTCGGTAACTGTGGGGTTGTAATTAGTCCTTGGTTTAATTTTATAATTTTGAAAATTGAAACTTTGTGAGAAAAATTGTATGCCGTGGTGACCTCGTTAAGAATATGATTTTTCTGTTTTAGTGTATGTATAAGTTTTCCAAAAGCAGCGATAAATTAGTTTTCTAGCTTAAAATAAATAAGTTTTCCTAAAGCAACCAGTAAATTAAGTTTTATTTCGTAAAGGTAACCATGTGATGACCGAGTTAGGGTGTCACATTAGCTAAAGAGAACGAGTGTGAAAGGCAGAAAAGTCTAGTCAAGCTAAGATCTAGAGTGAAAATCACCATACGAAGAAGTTGAAAATTTCAGCGAGAAAGTCGAAGAGCTCACTTCGATCTTGCCAAATTTGTTAATGGTAGAGACAATCGACTAAGCTACTTGGCAACAGAGGAACTCTCTTAACAAAGAAGGTATGGATATGTCCATCGGACACATAATAAAGTATCAACTAAAGCTTCTCAGTATCTGTTAAGTCAATTGTAGCCAAATCTACACCTGTACGCATTATGTGGAAAAACTGGACATGTTATGTCTAAGTGTATCCATAAGAAGAGAATGAAGTCTTCAGAGACTCCTAGAACTAACAGAAAATGACCTATAAAAATATGGGTACCTTAAGATCAAATAATTTTTATTGCGAGATGTCCTCAACAAGGATAAAGAAAACACCCTTGCTAGTACACTGGACAGGTGGTTGCTCATCATATGACAGGGAGAAGGTCTATATTCCTAGATCTCCAACTTAAGACAGGGGAGGACACGTTGCCTTTGGAGGGAATCGAGAAGGGGAAAGTTATAGGAATTGGCATTATTGGTGGTAAACCCCATCTTCCCTCTATATCTAATGCTCTTATGGTTAAAGGATTAAGACACAATTTGCTTAGCATAAGTCAATTATGTGATAGTGGTTTTGATGTTTTCCTTTACCAATGATGTATGCATAGTTAAAAGGCCGCTTGGCAAAACCCTTTTCACGGCTAAAAGGCAACAAAATCTTTATAAGATTGAAGTGCGATCTACAGATAAAAGTGTAACCTGTCTGATGTCTAAAAAGGATGAGAGATGATTATGGCATAGAAACTAGGACATGCTAGTATGAAACTAATTACGAATTAAAAGGAATAATCTTGTGAGAGGGATTGCACGATATTAATTTTAAGAAAGATGTCTTGTGTGATGCATGTGCGAGAGGTAAAGCAGATAAAATCAAGTTTCAAATCTAAAAACCAAGTATCAACCTCTAGACCTCTTGATTGTTACACATGGATTCATTTGGACCGATTAGTGTTTGCAGGTGGTCTGAAAGAAAATATGGATTTGTCATAGTTGATGACTAATTTTAGATACACATGGGTACTCTTCTTAACCCACCAAGATGAGCCTTTAAGGCTTTCTCAGGATTCTGCAAAAAAGTACAAAATGAGCAGGGTTTCTGTATTTCTACCCTTAGAAGTGATCACGGGAGAATTTGAAAATGATCGGTTTAGGCGATTCTGTGAGGAGAATGGGATCTCTCACTTCTCTGCATCTAGAACTCCACGTAAAAATGGAGTGGTTGAGAGAAAGAACAGATCTCTACAAGAGATGGCTAGATCTATGCTCGATGAAAATAATCTCCTAAGTATACACACAGGGTGTAAAACACTGCTTGTTATATACAAAACCAGAATACTTGAGGGCCTTTCTAAAGAAGACTCCCTATGAATTGTGGAAAAGAAAAAGCCCCAACATATCTTCTTTTCATGCTTTTGGATGTGAATGTTTTATTCTGGATACAGAGATAATCTTAGAAAGTTTGATTCTAAGGTAGATAAAGGTATTTTCATGGATATTATGAAATGTCTAAGGCTTTTAGAGTTCTACAATTCAGAACTTGTATTATTGAAGAATCGGTCATGTTAAATTCAATGATGAATTAAAGGATGATAAAGAACTATCGGATCTAGAAGATGATCTTGCAGTCTTGATATAAACAATCTAGAAACTCAACAACCCAATCTAACCAAGACAGAACCATGCTTGAGGTGAGGCAAGTGGGTGGACAAGTCAGGCGGCGAGTCAGGACGAGTCGGAGACAATCAAGATCTTCATGATGATCTTAAAAGGTTGGAAGGTCACACTCATCACCCTAAGGATCTTATTATTGGAAATCCTTCCAAAGAGTAAGAACCATATCCACATTAAGAGAATCAAGCAATGTGGCCTTTTATTTCAGATTTGGAGCCCAAACGCATTGAAGAAGCTCGAGGATGGCTGGATTCTTGCTATACAAGAAGAACTTAACTAATTCACGCAATGATGTCCGGACTCTTATCTCTAAGCCTAAAACAAGTCGGTTATTGGAACAAGATGAGTCTTTAGAAACAAATTGGATGAAGATGGTAAAGTTGTCGAGAAATAAGGCAAGGTTAGTAGCTCAAGGCTATAACCAACAAGATGGTATTGATTATACAGAACCTTTGCACCTGTAGCTAGAATAGAAGCCATCACGTATTTTAATGTCATTATGCTCGCACGCCAAATCACCCTGTTTCAAATGGGTGTAAAAGTGCTTTTCTAAATGGTATAATTGAAGAAGAAGTGTATGTTAAAAACCCCCCGATTTTGAGGATACTAATAAACCAGATCACGCTTTCAAACTTAAAAGGCATTATATGGTTTTGAAACAAGCACCCTAGAGCATGGTATGATAGACTCGATTCTTTTCTCATGCATGATGGTTTTACTAGAGGACAAGTAGACACTACTCTGTTCAAAAATGCTCTAAAGAGAACTTTATTATAATTCAAATATATGTTGATGATATTATTTTTGGAGCAACTAACGAAAAGTCAGGCAAGGAATTTTCAAATCTATTTCAAGTTGAATTTGAATTGGCATGAGAGAGAGAAGTTCTTCCGATTACAAATCGAAGCAGACAAGTGATGGAATTTACATTCATCAACAAAAGTATACCAAGAGTATACTCAAGAAATACAAAATGGAAAATATAAAAGCTCATGAACACCCCCATGCAACCCAATGCAAACTACTAAAGATGATGAAGGTAAAAAGGTAGATCAAGCTGTCTGCGGATGTATGATTGGCTCTCCCACTTGTAACTCATGGACTGGCATTCAATTTGAGTGTGCCGGGTGTGTGCTAGTTTAAACGATCCTAGAGAATCCTCGTCTTAAGGCTTAAAATAATATTTAGATATTTGCTTGGAACTCACAATCTTGGTTTCTTGTATTTAATATCAAAAAAATACGATTAGTGGGATATTGTTATGTTGATTTTGTTAGAGAATAGAATAGAAGAAAAAGCACTAGTGGAGGATGTCACTTCATTGGAGCAAGTTTAGTCTCATGTCGGTCAGAGGCAGGAACAGCCATTTCCCCTCTCTTTGCCCGGGCAGAATACATCTCTCTTTGCAGAATCGCTCTAAACTCTTATGGGTAAAACATCAACTTGAGGATTACTCTATTTATGAACATAACATATCTGTATGGTGTGATAATTTGTGCTATATGTAACCAAAAATCAATCCAGCATTCTAAGGCTAAGCATATTTGAAATCAAACATCATTTTATTAGGTATTATGTTCGAAACCCACTTTTTGATATTAAGTTTGTTAAAACGGAAATCAATGGGTTGATATTCTCACTAAACCCTAAACAGAAGAAAATGTTTTTATTTATTAGAGATAATCTAAACATGCATTGCATTATTGAATGCTATCCGGTGTTAACCATATATGCTTACAATTGCTCCGACTATATTGAGTCACCAGCTAGAACTTAACAGTTTTGTTGAAATGGTTATTAATTAATTAATACCATTCCCTTATCCCAAGATAAAAGTGTGCACGGTGGTTTACATATCTTGAAACCATGTTTTCATTATGTCTTAAGTGGGATTATCGATTCCCAATAAAATTGTGCCATTTTGAATTAAATATGTCGTTTTTTCTCCTACCTTTATGACTATAAAAGACAATAGATCGTAAAGGTTGAACCTTCATGTTTCAATTTCCAAAAATCTCTTGTCTTCTAATCTTTCAAACTCTATTTTCTCTCGAAACCTAGAATCGTTTTCTCTAAAAAAATGGCATCATCCAAGTGTCTCTCTACAAAAGAAATTCTGAAATAAAATCTCAAGGTTACTGAGATAGAAAAATCATTCGAGAAAAGATTGGTGATCTTCGATAGATGAAGAAACTAGGAATGGATGTCATTGAAGAGTTGGGTACTCCAAGTGGACTCCTTTCTTTGACATCAAGGAGCTTATTCACCCTAAGCTCGTTCAAACTTTCTGGAGAAATGTTGTGGTTGTCCTGACCGACTCGATGGAATCAAAAAGCTTTAAAGTTGAAATGGGGGGATAGAACCCTTCTCTTCCCCATTAGCTCTTTGGAGCTTGTCACAAAATGTCGGAGAATGGAGGTGGCTTCACACCCAACCGGGAAGATGAAGTGGGAGTTGACAATGTCAACGTTGCCATCTATGGTGTTCCTAAACCAGTTGAACCCTAAGCTTTATCAACATGGTGGCCAAGTACGATTTCGCACAATCGTTGTTGAGTGCACGATGCCTGGAGAGGCTCACGATATAGTGCGACCAAGATGGAGCGATTTGCTCTATACCACTTGATCCTGGTGATCAAGGTGGGCATCAGCGACCTATCTACATGTACCTTGAGACTCGATAAAGAGAAGCAACATGCACTTTATCCTTATGGGATGTTTTGACAAAATTCTTTAGGAACAAGTTGTTTGTTCTTAGTGATGTTCACTTTGTGGACATGTCACTACCCATGGAGGGAAGATCTTGGGCTTGATGGACATCAAGGGAATCCTCTGATGAGGAGGAAGACAACCGGAAGAAAAGCTCGTTGTTGGTAGAAGGAGGAAGAACCGGTGAGCTGCATTGATGAATCGAAGTCCCCATTTAAAAATCTGTTCAAACCGTCACGGAAAGGTGGCCGACAAGACCAAATTCCAGAGTTGAACCCTCGTATTCAAGATTTTACTAAACTGGTGAGCCATGAGGTTCAAGTTGAGGACCTCTCCCAGAGGAAGACCAGTGAAGAGGAAGTAGTGGATGTTCTGCCATCCTACCAAGAAAAGGAAGGCTGTGAAGCCTTTGCCAAGGTCGGACAAGTTGAGTCTGGAATTCTAGCAAAGAGGAAGCACGTTTCCAGGGGAAGCAGACAGAGCAAATCCTAGAAGAACCAGAGAAGACCTTCATTTTGAGAATTATTCCCAAAAGAGAAGATCTAAGTTACCCAACTACATGAGAAGTACTGGCAGAGCTAACACTACAGAAGACCTCTCTGGATGAGCTCAGATAGTTGTACCCAAGGATGACCAAGTGTCTCCCTTTATCAAAAGAAGTTGAAGATATCTAAAGCGAGGCATCTCCTTTTATTCCCTTCCCCTTCTCATCAAGGTATACATCCCTATCTGTTCTTCCCCCATCAACCCCTTTTTTGTTCAACCTCTTTCATTGCATCTCCTATTTCTTCACCGTCTCTCATTTCGAACTCAAAAGTCTTAACTCACTTTAGCACGATGACTATCGTATACGTTGTTCAAGGACTACGGTCCCAAAGAACAAGCGGCATATCATCGAACTTTTTGTGTCGTATCCCGCATCTCTTTTATTTGCAAGTATCTCATGTCTCTTTCATCCCTTATCCTCCACCTCATATTCTTAATCTTGTAGAGAACTTTTCTTCTGCTCACCTATTGTTATCTTCATTAGAACATTATTTTGAACCCAACTATCCTTGCATCTGTGTAATGCTACCACGGGTCTAGGTATTTTTATGTTATCACAGGATCAAATTCTTTTTTCTCGCCATATTGATTCTTGATTACCTATCCCTCCCTCTGTCTTAGCTCAAACATCTCTTCCCCCCCCTATTCAAATAACAATCACCAGATTGTCTCTACCGAGAGACTTTCCTTGTGTTTCCTTCACGACAATCGGGCGTACGGAATCGGTATTATATTCAAATTTGTCTTTCTTCCTTTCCATGCCCTTCAAACTTCCATAAACTTTTCTTCCTTCCATCACCTCTCCTATCTACGCCCAGGCACCCCGTTTTAGGCTTACCACGACCTCTTACTGCTGCAGCCAACTTCTCAACATTGGCCTTACAAGACTTTCATCCTGCGAAGACAAGTAGAAGACTTAAGAAGACGCTAGATGAAGAAAGGCGAGCTTAGGGCTACTTAGAGCAAAAGGTTACTGCTTTATTTTTGTTAATTAGTCAATCCAGATAGTGTTGGGTTTCTTTGTATGTAACTACCTTGTACTTGTAAACGTTCATGATGAATAAAATAAATTTCTCCTTTATTTCTTTAATGCTTTCATAGTTTATTCCTTTTTGATGTTGACAAAAGGGAGAATGGGAGTCATGTTATAGGAGAATAGAGAATGAATATGATATGATCTTAAATAATACATGGATTGAATATGTTTTGATAATTGTTATAATCGCTCCAGATAAATCTTAAGTAAGATTGCTGCGATAATAATTTCAAAGTAAAACAAGCCAAATTTATGTGAGATTAAGTTAAACGAATTTTATATGGATTAATCTTAATGTCCGTCGAGACGCATAACTGGCCTGCTTTAAGAAAATTTCAACTGCGATGATAGATGTTATTTTTCTTTGTTGATATTTTTACGAGGTTCATTAAATCATCTCAATGTTTGTCATCATAAAAAGGGGATATTGTTAAGTCACAAATGTTCGATGTGCATTTCTCTAAGTTTTGATGAGAACTAAACATTTGGTAATATTTAATTAATCCATATTGGTTGCTAACCTGTCATCTAGTGTCTGGATTAAAACTCCGTAAGAATAATTTCATCGCTCATAAGTGACCACTGCCTACGGATAAGCGAAAGTCAGCATGTTCTTGGACTAGGATTATTGACTTCTTTGAAGATACGTCTTCAACTTGTCTCTCCACGAGTTCCTACACTTATCTGAGGTTGCTCGTTGAAGAATCAAGGACCAAAACAAGCTTTTTGTTGGCTGTCCCGTGAAAGAGACTTGAAGCCTTCTCTCCTACTTTCATCTCACGCTTTATCAAGAAAAGTCGAGTTACTCTCGAACAACCTCGGTTATCAGAAACAAAGACCGGTTAAAAAAATGCTTCCTAACATGCTTTATCCCCTAGTACCTCTGGTCCTTACACGAAGGGAATTATACTCAAAGAAAGTACAAAAGCTGCTGCTTGACTACTCATATGGTGTATCACGATGCATAAAGCCATGATCCTTCCGCGTTAAGTAAACCAACGTTCCTATTGCATCAATGGCTGCCGAGAATGACTATTGCATTTAATGAAGTTTTGCTTGAAGCCAACATCCGGGGAATGTCTTATTGATCTTAAATGTTTGAAGACTCTAAATCCGAGAAGTCATTGAAGATAAAGACATAGAATACATACGGCATTAAAGAGCCATTACTCTGCGGATTATCCTCCTCTGTATTCTTCAATCATTTGAAGTTATTATGCAGTTTCTAAGCTTACATTTAAACCACTCCAGGTGTTAGTGAGAAAGATTGCAATACATACGAAGTTGTATTTACTACGAGCCAAATCTCTCAAATAAACACAGTGAGACAGAAGAGGGCTAAGTATGCAAGAATACTTGTCTTTGGAGTCGAAGAAGGTTATGTGCAAAGAATACTTGTCTTGGGCACAGAAGAGGCTAGGTGTACAAAAAATACTTGGAGATACAGCTAACGTGAGTTATAGTTGATAAAACTTGAAAGTGCGTGCCAGGGGTGGGGGGAAATATTTACTTTGAAGAGTGAACCGGGATAAATGGTTGTATCGATCTCTCTTTCCCTTATAAACTCTTTGTTGCTTTAGTTTTCTTATCCGTTTATCAAGTAGCGTGTTTGTCCAAATCCTGATAAGATTTAAGCCAGAGCAGGGTTGCATGCGTCGGAATGTCTTTCCCTCGTTTGGGCGAAATCTGTATAACGAATTTTAACTTATGTAATTCTGATAAACAAAATTCATCCCCACTTCTCGTGTTTATAGTTGTTTATTTCAGCTATTCATAATTTGTATTTTTTTCTATATCACATGCCTTTGTTTTTCTATTTTTAAATAATAAATCTCTCTCTATGCTAATTAAAGTGGAAATACTGAATTTGTGTAGGCTCGATGGTGCAAGCCACATGTCAATGATGCAATTTTTATTATTTTTTTCTCTAAAATTTATATATTTTATTTTAAAATATTTCTGACCATTAAGGTACAATTTTTTTGAGTCGAGAAACCACGACAATTTCTAAATTGACATAAATAGAGTGAAATTGTCATGTTTCTGTCGTACTTTTACATCCTTGCCTTTGTTTTTTATTTTAAATAATAAATCTATCTTATACTAATTAATAAGGAATTGATGATTTCTTATAAAGTGACAACATTTAATAGGTACGTGATTTAAGATGATTAGTTGATCATTAGTAATAATCAGAGGAACCATGCTTAACACATAGTGTTACATTCGTATTATAAATATCATTTTAAAAATAAAAATAATATTCAATTTCATGAAAACTTTCAAGAATTATAGATAAAATTATTTTAACGATTTTTTTGCTGATCATTTGTCTATTAATGAAGCCTTAGAGGCAGATAAATTACTACCATTATGGTGAGAAGGAAATATTGAAAGCAATGTGAGAAATAAGTCAAAGAAAATGTTTGGCATAGTGGACTTAATTTGGGATAAAGGAAAAAAAAGTTCTACATATCGAGACCACAAATTCAAGTTATTAATGATATGATACTATCGATAATAGTAATTGATAAGCCAGTACGTAAATGCGGGTGCAAAAATACTAGTATATATATATGTCCCCTTGTGAGCAGTTGTGTGTTTTTGTTTATTTGTGCTTTTTTTTTTAAAGTGGAGATCTGTATATTGGGTTTATGGTGGTATATGGCTCTTAGAGTTGGAAAACTGATGTCTTTTCGTTGGGGCCAAGATCCAATGTGTTTTGTTGTGTTGCTTAGTAATAGGAAGTGTAATACTTGACCTGATGAGTCCCAAAGCCCATTGCAAAGTTTATGTGAGGAAGCACAAAAAGTGCAAGGCACCTGATAAAGGGAGGAATTGTAACTAAGGCGCACAAATTTGGCCGGTGAGGGAGGAAAAGCTCTTTGTGTGATTGTGTAATGAGTGAGGATATATTGTGAGTGGGAGGGGCAAATACGATTAGTAAGTGGGCTAGGACTTGGGAGAGGAGGCAACTCTCTAATTGCATATATCATTATCTTTATTATTCTGCATTTCCGTTTCCTAAATTGCAAACCCAGTCTTGATATCACGCCCCGATATAAGTACCATTCTTGATAATACAGAGCATTCAAGTATTTTTGTTTCTTTTCTCTTGGTACCTATCAATTGGTATCAAAGCTCTCAATCCACGAAGCTTGAATGGTCGTTGCCCTTTGCTGTGGAGACGAGAGTTGAGCATTTGGGCATGGCCTTGGGGAGTGGAGACTCGAGAGTGGAGCTCGAGATGGAAGACTTCGAAGCACCTCACAGCAAGGAAGGAGGCAGGGGCGGAGGACGGACCCGACATCATGGCGACGAGTTCGATCAAGTACTTTTGATTGGTCGCGATCTCAGTCAGTGAGATCTGGGTTGACCACCCATGCCAGCTCGGGTGGTGGTTACGTCCAGTGTTTAATGGCGGTGAGGCGTACGGGTGGCTCCTGAAGGTGGAAAGGTATTTTAGTGATCTACAGTGAGAAAGATGATAAGCTCGATGCCGTGGTACTGTGGAGGGTCAGGCCTCTGAATTGGTATCGATGATGGGAGGAGGAAGCGAGAGGAGCGGAGTTGGGCTGCATTTGGGGCGGAGATCAGAAGGTTCCAGTGGTTGGTTAAGAACAGTTGGGACCTCTTAGAGCATCCAGGTAAGTGGGTCGATGATGGAGTATCGGGAGAAGTTTGAGTTGCTCATCGTTAGTTAGTCCTGTGAGAGGTAGTGTTGGTATCTTCTTGAATGGGTTGAAGGAGGAAATCCAGGCGGAGGCGAAATTTCTATGAGCCGGGGTTCTTATTTCAGTGATTTATGAGGCGATTATTCTTGGAGGAGGGTGGGCATTTCGAGAAAGGGATGGGAGCTGTGAAGGAGAAGCCATAATTGGGAAAAGGGAGGCAGCTGGAAGAATCTCCCAGTGGAGAGGTAGGTCGGTTGATAAGCCTCTAGCTCGTCCCTAGTTTTATAACTTTAAAAGCCATGATTTTGTGCTAATTATATCTCGTTTCGTCCAAATTGGGTTAATTGTCCTCAAGCAACATTTTTGGGTTTCTTAAGTAGTTTTAGGATATTTTACTTAATTTTGAGTCAAATAAGCATTCTTGCTATTTCATATT